>WAAE01000928.1:0-36481 GCA_013400495.1 Nicator chloris
ACATACTATTTTCTCTATGTTTATACACACTTGAAGTTAAACCAAGACAATATGCCAGTGTAAGTACAAAAAGAAAAAAAACACAAACCCTCCAGGAAATTTAATCCACAAGTTTCAAGTTATAATGGGCATTCGAAAAAAAAAATTACACAAATATTTAGTGTTAAAAAAAAATGAAGATGCACACAACAGGTGGCACACAATTTCTGCTCATGCTGTGCTAGAAGGAAAATGTCTGCTTCTACAGATGAAAATTCTGACAAAAAAAAAATCATACCAGAGGATGTCATTGCTATTCTGCAGTAGGTGTAGTGCCACATCAATCTCTTTGTATGTCTTTTAGCGATATCTTGGGGAAAAAGATCACACAGGCATTAAACATTTCAAAGTACTTTCCTAAACTTCTGTTCTAAGAGTGTTAAGCCTAAGGATGTGTAAGGGCTCAGTAATACACATTCTCCTAAGCACCAATCACTAGATTTTTTGCAACAAAAAGTTATTATTTCATTACTTTATATTTCTCTTATGTTTCTCTTTTTCCAGTAAGTGTGAACTGCACTGGCCTGCCATGGCTTCTCATTTGTAATGGATGGTGGCTTAGCCACTTCCTCAGCCCATTCTCGCAGGACCTGTGGACATATCTTTTCAGATCTCAACGATTTTGGAATCTTCAGGTGCCTTAAATGGTCTCAAATAAAGTCTTCTCCTATAGTGGGTAGTTAATCATTCCTCCAGTCCCTGCTAACACCTTCTGAAAGTTGGGCAGTGTGGTTGGAACACTTGCTGGTTAAGAATGAGGCAAAAGAAGTTCTTGAAGTTAAGACTAAGGCAAAATAAATTATTCAACCTTCTCCATGTTCCATGCATCCTTTGTGAAAGGACCCACACTTTCCCTGGTTTCTTTTATCATTGATTTACATTTCAAGCTTTTTTTGTTACCCTTGATGACCTTGGCCAGATTTATTTCTACCAGTGCTTTAACTTTCCTAATAAGATTCCTGGCTGTTTAGGCAATTTCTCTGTATTCCTTCCAGGCTACCTTTCCCTGCTTCCACCCTCTGTAATGTATGTTTGTGTTTAAGTTTGTCCAGGAGCTCCTTGTTCATACATGCCTGGTGCTCTTCTCTGGCTTCCTTTTTGTACGGCTGCAGCTCTTGAGCCTGGTGCAGACAATCCCCAAATATCATCCAGTTCTTTTTGGCCTCTCTATCCCATGGAACTCTACTGAGGAGATCTCTGAAGATACCAAAGTCTGCTCTCCTGTTCTAGAGCAAGGTGCACCCTCCTTTCTGCCCCAAGGATCTCAAACACCACCCTGGTCACTGCAGCTCAGGCTGTCCTTGAGCGTCACATTCCCCACCAGGTCCTTCTTGTTGGTGGGAACAAGGTCCAGCACAGCACGACCACCAGCTGGCTCTTCTGTCACTTGGAGGAGGCAGCTGTAATCAAGGCATTCCACGAACCTTCTGGATTCCTGTGCTATACTGTGCTTTTCCTCCAATAGATCTCAGAGTCCACTTTGAGGACTTTGGCTATCTCAGTCTGGTGCAGTTTTCTGTCTGGAAATTTCTTTCTGTCATTTACCTCTGCAACATTTTAGCAAAAAATTAGATCAATGGAAGTTTGATTCTGAAGGCAGAAATGTTAAAAAGAGAAAGATGGTAGAAGAACTTGGGATAAAACAAACAAAAAACCAAACAGCAGAAAAAAAATCAAATATTTTTAAATTACCAGATTACTGGAAACAATAAAGACAACCTAAATCCAATACATAATAAAATACAATTATAAAATGGTTCGAGCTGGAAGGGATAATCATAATCTCATTCCAATACTCCTGCCATGTGCAGGGACACCACCAGCTAGGTCAGGTTGCTCAGAGCTACATTCAGTCTGGCCTTGAACACTTCCAGGGATGGGGCATCCACAGCTTCTCTGAGCAACCTGTACCAAGTCCTCACCACCCGCACAATGTTGGAACCCTGGAGGCTGAAAATTTCAGGTTTTCTGAGCTGACGGGTGCTAACCCTCAAGCAAGCACCACATTTAACTTGGGGCCTTGGAAAAGAGGCTGAGATTGAGTGATAGCACAGAGGTTGTGGGTGTGTAGTTTGAATAGTATTGTGTGATCTCACAGGGTGAAAAACTTAGATTTAAGATTTTAGTATATAGTAATATATGGGAGCCAAGATGGAGACTTTTTTTGCACCTTCCTCTTCTTGCTTCTTCATGGTTTTGGGTGGTTTTCTGTGATTGGGTGAAAAAGTCCGCATTTGCGGGCCACAGGTGGTCATTATTGGGTTAAAAGTGTAAGTAACATAGGTGGCATCTCATTATTGGATAAGTAGCACTTAAAAGACCTTGGAAAGAGAGAGTAGACATTTTTCTGCCTCGCTAGTTAGAGCTCACACCTCATGAGTCTGTAAACAGATAAGAAATAATAAACATCCAATTAAGAACTCAAAAACTACGTTTCCCATGTATTATTCATCCTGACCTTGGAGAATAATTAAGAAGCCAGAATATTAACATCACAGTAGAGAATTTCTTCCTAATATCCAATCTAAACCTACTCTCTGTCTGTTTGAAGCCGTTCTCCCTTGTCCTGTCACTAAATGCCCTTGTAAATTGTGTCACTGCTTCTTGTAGGTTTCCTTCTGATGCCTAAAGAACCTGGAAATAAAACAACACACTTTCAAGATGATATTAGTATAGGAGGTGATATAAAGGTTGTTCTTTATTGGAAGCCTCCAGGGGCAGATAATAAAATGTCCACAATATGCCCACCCCCACACAGGGTGAATACAGTTTTATAACTTTAGTAAATCAGCACAATGGACAAAAATCCCCAATTAGAGACATAAGTGGTGAGGCAATTTCCCCCACTTCAAGCCCCTCCTAAATCCTGTTCCCCCTTTTTAGGGACTAAATGTTGTTGATGAAAATGAGTCTTGAAGAGGTGGTTTTGACCTTGATTCCCAGGGAGAACCAGGACAGGATAGGGGGCCTTGTACACCCCTGGGGCTTGGAGCCCTGAAATATGTTATGTCTTTCAGCCTAGGGAAAAGGTAGGGAAAAGTACTGGGAAAACTAGCTACAAATACACTAATAGGCTACAAAAATATATGCAAAGAATACAGAGAATATCTAAAAGAAAAAAGACAAAAATCAATTCAGCATCACTTCAAATACTATTTTGTAGGATATGTCAAAACAAATATTGATATAGGGAAAGAAAATTGCTTCCCAAAAGTGGGAACCAGGTGGTATTTCTCACTGGAGGTACAGGGAAAAAGTATTCTCTTTAAATGAGCCTTTTTGTATTTTTAAACTGCTGAAATTACAGTTTAATTTACGCTGACTGAAGAAAAATAAAATGAAACACTGGAAGATGAACAAAAAGTGATCTTATATGGAAGATCCATTTCATAAATGTGTTTAATTTCTATTGTATTGTCTCCAGCAGTAGGAATAAACAGGTAGAACCTGTGATCTTTGCATTAGTGATACTCATTAATCCAAGCAGAGCAACGCTGTGTGCAACTACAAAAGGCATCTCTGAACAGCACCAAATATTCAATTCAATTAATAAAATCATTATGCATGGTTTTACTCAGCTAATGTTAATTGTTAATGATCATCCATAACATCTGGGGAAAAAGGGCAGCTGCACCACACGAAATGCTTCTGGCACTGAACAGCACATTGTCTTAGAAGAGACTTCTCTGAAGTGACAACACTGGGTCAGCACAAAGGCATTACACAGTCAGCCTTGCTTGTATTTTCTGCTCTTTTGTTTGTCTCAAGTTGAATTTTGCACTCTTGACCTGCAGTATCTGTTTTTTCATTCTGTTTAACCCTGCTACTGGATTTTTCCTACAACAAGATCACATTTCAACTTGAAGAACAGTGGAGGGTTAGTTTTAATTATTTGACCTGGCTAATTTCAGTTGCTTTACATAGGTTTTCTTTGTTGCTCAGAAGACAACCTCTAGATTCTCTCATTCTAGCTTTCAATCACCATCTGGTCTCCTACCGGGGAGGTTTTCAATAATTCTGAGACCCCTAGATCACACCATTTTTTCAATTTGCAGCCTTTTTTTATGTTTAAAATCAATTATTTCAGATCTCAATTTTGTAGAATTCATTTTCTGTAATAAAAAGTACGTACAATAAACATACATTCTGTAGTATCATCTTACTGAAATTATGAAAAATAGATGTTTAAAATCAGGGGTTTTTTTCTGGAAATAATGACTCCCTTTCTGCCATCAGCATTAGTCAATCAGCTGTTTGCAGACATAGCACGAAGCTTCCTTTAAGCTTCTCTGCTACTCTATCATATTTTGCAATTATTTTGGCTGTTAAGAGCCTTTCTCTATTATTCTATTATTCTATATTCTAGACATGTTTCACTTGATAATTTATCCATGATAATCTATGTTTGGAAGTCACTCAGAGACAAGTATGAATAAGGTCCATCTCAATTAGTCATAAAATGTGTATGATGAGGAAGATAATTATACTTCTGTAAATAATCAAACACAGTAGAAAAGAACTGAAAGTGTTTTTCCTCAGTTGTGTATAAACTAATTTTCAGGCAAATATTGAATGAATAGGAATGACTTGGTATTTGCAGCTAAGATAGTCCATGCAAATGCTTTAGAAAAAGTTAGCTATATATGCTTGAACATAGGCTTAGGATCCATTTTATTAATTGCTGCATATAAATGTCTTAATGAAGATATAATTATTTCTTATATCTCTATCATGATAATGTCCTTACTGTGTATTAAAAATCGTTTGAAATTGTACCACAAAAATAAAAGAGAACAAACATTATTCTGGAAATATAAGGAAAAATAATTAATGAAATATATGGCTATTGGTCAGCAAAAAGTGAATCAGATTTTAAAAACACTAGTTCTACCGTTCTTACTTTTACTGTTGTTATTTACAACACCAAATTTTTTGTTTATCTATCAATGATATTTCAGAAGCAAGTGGTACCAGTAAGACAGTATTTTCTTAACAGCAAATGCTAACTGATATTGGACCATTGCAAACTTCAAAAATAAGCAACAGACAAGTGACAATTTTACCTTTGAAATTCAAGATAGTAAACCAAACTCCATAAGGACTGAATTTTTCTAAAAATGTAACTACATTTTTATTTCTTCCTTTTTTTTTTTCATTTCATTGCTTACATTCAGTTAGGCTGGATAGCTAGAAAGAATACCTTTGGGTAGTGTGATGGGTTGACCCAGCCTGCTACTAAGCACCACAGAGCTGCTCACTCACTTCCCTCTCCTGTGAGACAGGAGAGAGAGAATAGGAAGCACAAACATGAGAGAATTGGCTGACTGAGATAAAAACTGTTTAATGGGTGAAGAAAAGGTGAAGAGGGGGGCAGTGATGCAAAGGCAATTTTCTCACCATTTCTCACAAGCAGACTGATATCCAGGCAGCCTCTGAGCAACAGCTGCCTCCCCGACCAGCCTCTCCCCACTGGACTCAATGATCCTGGGGGTCCCTTCCAGCTCAGAATATTCTGTGATTGTGTGATGTTTGGTGTGGAATATCTCTTTGGTCACCTGGATAGGTTGTTCAAGTTATGTCCTTTCCTAACCTCTTGCTCCATAGCCTTGTCCCAGGGAGTGAGGCAGAGAGGAACATTGGTGTCTAATATACACTTTGGGTCATAAATACAAAACATAATGTTGTACTCTGCTATGCAGCAAGTTAACTCCATCACAGCTGCACATGTATGAACTAACATTACAGAGAAAACGGGTTTCAATTATGGCCCTTTTTATGAGGATAACCTCTGTAAAAAAATGTAAGACATTTTTTTAATCATGTCTGGCTGTTTATAAAAAGTACAAAATTCAAACCCAGGATATGCTTTTAGACAAACTAGGGAATATGTTTTGAATTTCTGAAACAGTCACAAAGACATTTTTCAAGGCTCCTTCTAAGGTTTTGGCCCTTACATCACAATTGCATTCTTGATTTTTAATTTGTATAGGTGAGAAAGTCTGAGTCAGAAATCTTCAGTGATCTGTTTCCAATGTACAGCAGCAGCAAGAGCAAAAGAGTGAAGCAGAAATAACAAATTCCTATGGAACAATGAGCATGTGTACAGCTGGCAAACAGCATGATAATTCTGTGCAGATTATCAGTGTGTACTGCAAAAAAAAAAAAATCAGAGTAATTTTCTCAGTACTCATTATATGGAAGCAATGAAACAGAAAATCAAAATGACCCATAATCAATATCTGCATAGCATCATTCCCTCACCTAAGGATGTCACAATCAAAATAAAAATAAGACCAGAAATGCCACAAGTTGGAATGAGCAAGAAGAAACAAAAATACTCGTACTGTAACAAAACTATCACAGCACAGTGAAATGGAGAAAGACAATGGCAGACATACAAACCACAAGTGAAAATCTCCAAGGAAAATATATAGTATCTCAGAACAACACCAACACACTCAAGAAGACAGAAGGACCAAGACAAGCATTTCCCATCTAGTTAACTGTCTGAAAAATCAAAACTAAGATGGGAAAACATGAATCTTATTGTCTTTAATGAGAATCATGAAAGATTCATGTTCATGTTTATGAATAAAATTCCTGTGACATTGAAGACATGCACAATAATCAGCTCACTTCATTTGTACAGTAAAGGTTTGAACTAGATTACAGTCATCACCCAGAACCTGAACAAAGGCACATCTCTAAGTAATAATCCAAGGGGTCATTTGAATCTGACAGGCCACAAAAAGTCTGCAAGGTGAGTGGGATCTTATTATCAGGGACAAGACATTAACTGAGGTAGAAATGAGTGGTAAGGGATTTAATACCCGCAACAAAACAGAGTTCTTTTATAAAGGAAGCAGTAATAGCAAAATAAAGTCCCCAGGCAAACTCTAATCTCTATTGAACTACATTACGTGAAGGTCAATCAGTAGGCAAGGAAGGAAATAGAAGTGTGGTCTATAGGGGCACAGAGATACAACTACAACAGCCTTGAAAAAGGCAACCTGAAATTACAGTTAGCTATTTAGGTCACAGCAGAAGAGAAAAGCTTCACTTGAAGTATCAGTTATAACTTACAATAACAACCATGATGGATGAGGCCCAGTAATTTAAAGAATCTACTGTTAAAATAAGCACCTTAATGTCCACTTTGTCAATGAAACTTATTGATAAAGTCAAATTATGCATCCAAGAAAATTTACCATGTGGCTCCTAGTTTATAACCAGGTAGCATCAGGTATATTGTTTGAGTGCATTATGAATGCAACTCTATTTTTGTATTTTCAGTGAATTATCTCCATCACTTCCAAATGCTTTACTGAAGCTCCTCTTCTAAGAGACTGTCATGAGCCACTACAGGTTTACCCTTGGTTCTTTTGATTACAGTACATACAAACTACCATCTCACAGCATATCCCACAGCCTACTTAAAAATACAGCAATTGGACACAAATCTGTTAATACTTAGCATTTATGATTACTGCAGAACTTGTGCTTTACATTTTCCCTTGAAAGTTAAAAATATAGACTTTATGGTGGCCACCTCTCCCAAAAAATAGAGAAATAACCCCATGAACCTGTGCGCTCTGTCTCCATAGCACTCTCATTTTATTTTTGGGCTTGTCTTTCATGCATTGAACCTCTTTGCTCTCAGTTTCCTAAACTGTCCCTCAGCCTAAAAACATCCTTCCTCTGTTTGACAGGGTATGTCAAATACTCTTTCTCCACTATCACATACAAATTGACATGGATATTGCCCAGATGAAAAAGGTATAGCTGCTGTAATTATATATATATATATATATATATGGAACAAATCTTCAGGAATTAACTCTTTAAAAATTTATAAATGATCAGTATCACAGGAATCATCTGAGGAGAGGAACTTCAGCACTACATATACCTAACAATTATTAACTTAAAATTTTCCATTCTTGACACAAATGTCAATGCTGTATAACATTTTCCTTCAACTTACTTAGGTGTTAAGACTGGGTGACAACTACCAGAAAACAAGTTATCTGTATTTTCCCTATATATACCAGTATCTAGTTGACCAAATGTTTCATGTCATGCCCCTGAAAACTTTTTCCTTGATTACAAAGGATAAACAATAAGGTAGATGGTTTTTAGAGAATATGCATGTTTTGAAAATATTAAAAAGACATTACTAAGGTATTAGGTATTAGGTGTTTTAAAACCAAAAAATTATTATATAATTTGCTTAGGCACTCCACAAATATTATTTTCCTAAGTAAAGGTAACATTTCCAAACGAAATCACAACTCACAAACAGTGCCATATCTTTTTCTTTTCTTCTTAACATCATTTTCACATTGCTTTCCTTGAATTAAACCTCTTTTAATTGTGAAAGGGAGCTAGAGGCCTCGTCATTAATAAGGATTCGTCTTCCATGAAATATCAGGTATTTTGCGATGTACTACAGTTACTTTCTTCAGCGTGTAGCAGTTTCTGTTCCACACATCGTGACAGTAAAAAGAATAACTAAATAAGTCAGAAAACATCAAGTATTCTCTGTCCCCTCCTCTTCAGTTGCCTTGTCACAACTGTTAAATTGTCTTTTGCTAGCACAGTCGTGAAATCATCCCTGAGTGCCCTTATATAAGGCACTTTGGGATCTTTTGCAAACTAGGTTTTATATCAGCCTCTATTTTCTAGCTGAATTATTAACAGGTGCCTAACATGGATTTTTTTAAACCTATTCCATTCTATAGAAAGTCCTGTGTCAATTTAGGGATATAAAAACACAAACTAGGTTTCAGAAGATTTTTATAAAAAAAAAGTCTTTGCAAAGAAACTCTCCCAAAAAGTCCTTTCACTCTAGGCACTGATCTTCAAAGTGCCTTAGATTGAAACATTATCATAATCTTATATTCTTTCACTGTATACCACAGAGTACAAACATATGACAATATGATTGATTACCTTTCCTACTCAGATACCACATAATGAAATGAATAGCATAAGGAGAATAAAAAAAATCATGACCAAATATATCTTACACAGTCAAAGACATGAATAATAGAAATGGTGCTGGCTCCACCTTTTCCAATGATGACATGAATATGTAATCTTGGTCATAAGAGAGTATATCTCAGCAAGGCAAAACTAGCCATAAATTTAGTTAATTCAAACTCTTTTTGTTTTAAAACAGAAGTCACTTTGTGACCAAATGAAAAGGTGCAGTGGTGACTTTCAGGTAGGAAGGTTAAAGGCAGCACAAATGGGCTGTGAAGGGGCACCTTTGTGAAGAACAGCCCATTTTTAGAACAGGAAAGCAGGGGCAGACAGATACCCCACCCCATCCAGCCACTCACTAACTCCCCCACCAATAAGGCTGGGGAGAGGATCATGAGGGCAGAAATGAGAAAACTCATGGAACTGGACAAAGACAGGTAAAACAAACATGGCAGCTTAAGTATGATTCAGTAATGATTTATTTAGGAGAAGACACTCAAGTATCCAGACTACTGCCTTTGCCTTTGAAAATGTTTCTTTCTTACTGAATTGTGATGTAATTTCATTATCTTAAACCTATAAATGATTTCTGTTGAAACATTAGACTCCAGTATGCCATGTTCATAAAAATCTCACCAAGAAACAATTTAAAAGTATGACTTGCAGCTATAAAAATTCTAAATATGAACCCTCTACTTTTATATTCTATGAGAACTGGCACAAGGACATAACCTGTCACAAAACTATATTAAAGCCCCCTACTTTTTAATATTCTTTTTCAGGCGAAAAAACTTTTTACAAGGGCCTGGAGTGACAGAACAATAGGGAACGGCTTCAAAGTGACAGAGGGTATGTTTAGATTAGATATTAGGGAGAAATTCTTTCCTGTGAGAGTGGTGAGGCCCTGGCACAAGTTGCCCAGAGAAATTGTGGATGTCCCATCCCTGGAGATGTTCAAAGCCAGGCTGGATGGGCTCTGAGCAACCTGGTCTAGTGGAAGCTGTTCCTGTCCATGTCAGGGGGTTGGAACATGATTTTATGGTTCCTTCAAACCCAAACTGTTCAATTACTCTGTGGTGCTGGGTAAACCTGTATTCAAGCATTTCAGACCTAAAGATATTTGTTATTGTTAGACATCACGCTATGTTTTGCATCAAGGATGCATTACGTCACCCAAAACATTGACAGAGCATGCCAAAATTTAAATATTTGTTATCTCACATAAATTACCATTTCTTTAAACACACACACAGACGAAAAATAATATAGTATCATTACTTTAAAATTCAATGGCTTTCAGGAAAAAATAATTGGATACTGAAATCCCTGAGGCTTTCATGTGTATAAATGCTTTTTCTTCTTTGAGGATGTGATTTGATGCAGTATCTTTCTGACTGCCTTGAGAACAAAAAGTTGGACAGTTCCTCAGAAACTTTATAACACCCATCATTTTCCTACTAGTGCTAGTTTTGTCTACTCCACTGATAAGTCAGGGATCTAAAGAGCATAAGAAAAATTCTTGGCACATTCAAAATCAGTCCTATGAAAATGTGCACGCTATAAAACATCAGTTTGCTCTATGCTGATGATGCATGAGATGTGAAGTCCTACATTCCAGTCTGACCATATTTCACATTTGTAGCTGGATTCAATACTTGAATGTTCCTTTTGTTAAACTGGATTTTTTAAAGCAGACATAATTCTGACATAGTAATAACAGTAAACTTCCCCCCCCGGTGTATGTAATATTTCCTGCTGTCCCGTCCTGCTCTAAAAGGGGAGTCAGTGAGGATTCTTTTTGGTAGATTTCTCAGACGAAAATAAAGTCCAAGCACGGAAATAGTAGATCTGAGAACTGTTTATTGATGAAGAAAGATAAGTGTTCCTACCGAAGGGGGATAGAGAAGGGAGCAAAGAGGAGAAAAGAGACAGCGAGAGGAACAAAAGCCGGGACAGATCTTCACTGCGTACGCCGGGCACCCTTTCAGCACCAGCTGGGCAGGCGGAGTGAGCGCTGCCAGCCGCGATCAGCCCGCGGGGCTCCCGTGGCGGGCCGGGATTCCCGAAGAGCGGCGGCCTGCGGGTCTCTCCCGGTGCCGAGGGACAGGTCACTGTGGCTACGGGCGCACTCGTGGAGCAGTTCCAGGTTGTCAGGGCCGGGGCACAGCGGCTCCAGCCGCTCCGGCCGGGAAACTGGAGCGCTGGGTGCCGCGGTGTCGAGCTGCCTCGGGAAGCGGGAAGCAGGACAGCCAGCCAGGGAAGAAGCGAGACCGCAGGGGGGAAAAGGAAGGAGGCGGGGAGAGGGGGCCAAGCTGACCCTCTGGGCGAGCTCCTGATCCCTCCAAGAAACCCGAAGAAAAAAGCCTGAGGGTTGTGGCACAGTTAAGTTGCTTTTATCTGCTAAGGCTCCTCCCATAGCCCAATTTCCCGGGCATTTTTTCCCGGGTGTCTGGGGATCTGCCCAACTGGCAAAGGGGTTGCTTGCAACCCAATCGTGGAAGCTTTCTCTGCCCTGATCGGCTGCTGGGCAAAGTCTCCCCAGGGACAGGGCTCCCAGCACGTGTACTGTCCCTATAGCAATTTTTCACCTCATATATGACATATGTCGAAGCATAAATAAAAATTAGTTTTTGTGGAAAAGCGTCTTCTCACACCACATTACATCACACCTTACAAGGAATATGTTGCTTTTTAGCTTTACCACCTGCAACATTTCTCTGAAAGGATGAGTTGGACACCAACAATAGCTCATTTAAGGCTTGAGACAAAAAAGGTATGCAGGCAATGGAGCTTAGACAGAGGAACAACTCCAATGGCAATTTTCCCCACTTACCCTGACAGAAACTGTGACACTTCCAAGCCCAGTCCCAAGTCTCTGCATAAATAATACCCAGCTAAAAGACTTCTTCAAGTAAAGCCTCAGCTATTGCTTGAGAGCCTGACCCTCTCCTTCCATCATCTCTTGACTTGAGCATTTCTCCAATAGATAGTAGAAGAGATAGGAGGTGACAGGACGAGTGCGACACAGCATGGAGTACTACACAAGTATTTTTTCTCATGTTAAGGACATCATCAAAACTGCTGTTTGCCCAACAGAATTAGCAAGATAAAGGCATGACTAGAATATCGGTGTTAAAGGGCAGCACTTTTTGATGAAGGACAGAAAGTGAAGAAGAGAATTTTATCAAAATCAAAGTTGCATAAAAATTTGAGGTTCTAAATTTGTTGGGGGACTATGTGAAAACTGACTGGCTGCTACACTGATGTGATTCATGATAAAAATTAAATCAAGAAGATTTGGTCATTGTGGGAAGTAGTCAGAATCATTTAAGGCAAAGAATTTGGGGGATAAGGAAGACTTTAACTGCACAGATTTCAACAAGAAGGCAATACAGGAGAACCCAGACATTTTTTTTGTATTTTAATGATAACATTTTTAATATAAGATTTGATTAAAGAACAGTAAAAGTACTTCAAGAGTTAAGTGTCTCTTTTAAGAAGGAGAATGTGGAAAGCAATGAGTGAGAATAAGTATGAAAATCAAAACTCACAACCTTTAATAAGGAGAGAGAAGCATAAAAAAATCAAAAACAATGTATTTCAAGGAAGGACAGTGCATTAAATCATAAAATTATTAGAAAATTACCTGTGGGAAATAAATGAAATAACTTCGATAGTTCATTGTAGTACACAAGAACAAACTCAGTTCCCATAGATGCAGTTTGACTACTCCAATGAGAGGCCCCATTCACCTGCCCAGGAAAAGCCAGTCATCAGTGTTCAGTGATCCAGGTCTACTTCTCAAAAACAACTGATCAAATCATCCAATGTATTAAATAAAAATATTAATGAGGAACATTAAAAGAAATGCAGAAACATGGAAAGTCTGAGGACAGCTAATACTTCTTTGGAGTTGAAGAGATATGAGATTATTTTCAGTGATGCTTTCAATATCTACTTGGCATATTTTTAAAACTAGGTTCTGGAAGAGTGTCGTGGTTTGACACTGCCCCAACATCAGGCACCCACAATAAGAGTCACTCACTCATCCTCCCCTGCTACAGATGGGAAGGGGAGAAGGAAAAAAAAATTAACAAAGAGTTCATGAGTGAGGGAAGGTCCAGGACAAAACCCTTCAAGGGCAAAACAGGCTCAACTTAAAGTTGCAGTGTGAATTCATTAGTAACAGAATCAGAGGAGGATAATGAGAAGTAAAATAAGCCCTTAAAACACCTTCTCCCCACCAGCCCCTTCCTGCTTCCCACCAACGGTGCAGGGAGACAGGGTGTGGGAGTTCTGGTCAGTTCATCGCTCAGATTTTCTTCCACTGCACTGGGAGAGGAGTTCTTCCCACAGGAGAGTTCTCTGTGAATTTTTCTGCCATGGGTCCACTCTCATGAGCAGCTGCCCCTACCACACCTGCTGCAACATGAATTCCCCCCATGGGCAAACATTCCTCCCACAACTGCTGCAGCCCGGGTCACTCTTCCACAGGGTGCAGTCCTCCAAGGACAGGCTGCTCCAGCCTGGAAGCAGGGCCCCCTCTCTCCTCTGGATCTCCCACTGGATCACAGCCTCCTCCAGGCATCCATCCACTCCAGCATGGGCACCTTCCCCACGGGCTGTGGGTGGATCTCTGCATCCCCCGTGGATCCCCATGGGCTGCAGGGGCACAGCTGCTTCACCATGGTCATCACCATGGCCTGCAGAGGAATCTTGGCTCTGGCACCTGGAGCACCTCCTGCCCCTCCTTCCCCACTGACCTTGGTGGCTCCGTGTTGTTTCCCTCACATGTTCTCACCTCCTCCTCTTCTCTGACTAGAAGCAAAACTGTGTGACTTCGTTTTGATTTTCTTCTTACATATGTCATCATGGAGGCATTAGCAACCTTTCTCATTGGCCCAGTTTTGGCCAGCAGCATGTCCATTTTTAGAGCCATCAGGGATTGGCTCTGCTGGACATGGTGGAACCTTCCAGCAGGTTTTCACAGGAGCCATCTTTGTGGCCCCCCACTAGCAAAAAACAGGCCATGCTAAACCAATACAAACAGAAAGAAAAATATAGAATCCATTCTGAAGTAAATGTTCTGTTTAAAAAAATAAAATAAAATTAACATGTCTTCATAATGTCCTCCTCAAGTTAGAGACAATATTGTGATAGATGTCTGACTTCCATATAAAAAGATTCTATGCTAAAATTTTATTAACAAATGCAATTTCCATTTCTTACGGTTCTTTTACATTAACTGAAAAGATCGGTTTCAGCTCCTATGATCCTGTATTTGCATCTATCTTTTAATACTTAATCATCTATAGAGCTTTGCTAAAAATTCATTATTTCTAAATCTGTTGGAGGCAAAACCTCTGCTACCCCTAATGCTTAGAAGCAATTACACAAAAGGGGAGCCCATGGCTGCTTAGGAGATTACACATGAGAACTACTTAAAAACGTGATAAAGTACTCTGTCACTACCCAACAATCCATATGTTGTTGCATAGACATTCAAGACAGAAAGGATCTAACCACTCTTACAATGATGCAAATGGCAGAAATACTGACTGACAATGTATACAAAAATTAGTCTTTCCAATTTTAAAATGACCCTCCCAAGCTAATTCATTGTTTAGAGAACCAGGCTCCACTAGAGGTGCCAGGCTGGGAAGCATTGATAAGTTGCTGTCAGCTATTTCAGATAAGAAATGATGTTACAGTGGACTTTTACTTAGGCTTCCTTCAATAGTTCACCAAAATGAGAACACATACAGTGGCAATTAGTTATTTTCTTTTTCTTCCCCTTCCCTTCCCTTCCCTTCCCTTCCCTTCCCTTCCCTTCCCTTCCCTTCCCTTCCCTTCCCTTCCCTTCCCGAAACCTTCCCTTCCNTTCTTTTTTTTCTCTCCTGTGCTAAGTTTATGAAGTGGCAATCGGCAAGTGAGCCACTAGATGCTTAGCTAATAAAAAAATATGCATAACAGTCAGACAAATTTAACAGCTTAGAGATAAGCAGACTTAGCGGAGAAAAAACTGAGAGAATGAGCTCTAAAGAAAATATAAGAAGGTGATGTTTAATGGTTCCACACTGAAAGTTACATCAGTAAAAACTACATTCCAGTTCCATTACTTGTTTCCATGACAAGGCTTATAATGAGAAAAGCAAATGTTAAACATGAATCAATTTTCATGGTTGGGAAGAAACAAAGTTTATTTATTCCCCTAGCTTTCAGGCTGGTTTTCTTGGATGACACACAGTCCCTCAGGAATTTCAAATTAACTCCATGGTCCAGCTTGTCTGAAGCTGAGTACAAACATTTCTAGGATCCAGGGACAAAAATCATGTGCCAAATTATTGGGGAAAAAGAAAAACAAGTGTACGTGTGGGAATTAGTTTCTTAAGTAAGGACCTCATGTGAGGTTTTTGAAAAGGGATTGTTTGTGAAGGGAAGGTATTTTTTCCAGATTTTTGTGATAGTTTCCTAATTCTAATAAGACTTTAAAAACTGACAGTGGAATATGACTACTATGGATTCTGTTTATTATTTTAAAAGGTCATTATTTTAAATATCTTTCATATTAATGAATTTGCAAATCAAAGCATTAATGAAGTACAAGTTACAGAACTAGCTTGGGGTTTTTTTGTTTACCTGTGGGGATGATGGATAGCCTATTTCTTTTGACTTTGTTGTTCACTGTGTCTTTGAATAAATGCTGAAGACTATAATAAATTCACATCGTATTTGCAGAACCTCTGTCTGAGACTGAAGGTCATTTGGTAGGAGACTACCAACCATTTCCAGAAACGGACTCTTTATCTCAGCTGTCTGTATGTCAATTAAACTGTAATTTATCAATTAGTTTATGTGGAATATGGATCCCTGCTAAACAAACATCTACTTTCTCATATATGGCTTTATGAAAGGATTAATTTCACATTGCAGAAATATTTTTTACAATTTACATTATGCCTTTCTTTGGCTTGCCATTGTATTAACCTCTTAGTCTTATCAGTGAACATTAAAACTTTTGCATCCATTAATATCAAATAAAACCATTTGTCCTAGACTGTCAAGGAAATGATGCAGGATGACCTTGAATTCATGTACTGAATTCACGTACTACCTCCTTAAGACTCAGCCAGAAGTCTGGAATATTCATTATAAATACAGAAATGTAATCCTGATATGATATCTGATGCTATACTGCACTATTGAAGCTCTTACCTTGCCCTAATTTTAAGATATAATCCCTTATTGAAAGGATTGAAATGGCAAGGAAATACAACGCAGATCTAAGAATAAAAGAAAAATAATCTCTTAGAACATTAAGCAATTATAAAATAAAACTTTATTGAAATATACAAAAGAATCCAAACAAACCCAGACATGCTGGGGCAAACAGTATGTTCACCAACCACATCACTTAACCCTTAAAAAGAAAATCAAGAAAAGACTTTTAGAGGTATGGCACCTTCAGTGCTCACACATTCATCAATCTCAACACAAAACATTTCTTACTGGGCATTCATTACCCTTTTTTATTGTAAGTTCCTAATTACATGGTATTCCAGAGGTGAAATGAAGTAGATTTTCTAATTTTAGATAGTGCATGTGGTCATAGCAAGACATGCATGTGGGGTGTGATGTGAGATGGGACAGAGGATTTTAATTGCTTTAGACATAAGGACTGTGATCATGATCTTGGAGATCTCAATACTATATACAACCTTGGCATGAGGTTCTGGAAGGTGAGGGGTACGGCTTGGAAAGATCTATACATTATGACTCTTTCTGTGCATATTTTAAAAAGTCACAAAGACACCTGTACCTGATTTAGTGCTATTGAAAGTCAAATTTCTACACTGCTCTTGGATTGGTTCCCTCTAGAATTAGACATGCCCTGTATACCTGTGGGACACATTGAAATCCATTTACTACAAACAAAGCACTGCTGAAAGTTTTTGACTCACTTCCATTCAGTATTGAAGGGCTGGAAATGAAAATAAATAAGCAAACAAAGGAATAAATTTTAGTCATCTCTTATCAATTTACTTGCATAATGGTTTTAAGCACATATCACATAGACACAGAATAGTTTGAATTGAAAGGGACCCTTCAAAAGCCACCTAAGCCAAGTCCTCTGCAATGAGTAGGGGTACCTTCAACTCAGGTTACTCAGGGTCCCTGTCCAACCTGACCTTCAATGTTCCTAGGAATGGGGCAACTACCACCTCTCTGGGCAACTGGTTCCCAGGGTTTCACCACCCTCATTGTAGAAAATGTTTTTCTTACATCTAATCCAAATTAACCCTCATTCAATTTAAAGCCACCACTTCTTGTGCTATCACAACAGGCCCTGCTAAAAAGTGTGTCCCCATCTTTTCATAGGCTCACTTTAAAGCACTGGAAGGCAACAAAAAAGATGTCTCTGAGACCTTCTCTTCTCCAGGCTGAAGAATCCCAACACTTTCAGCCTGTCTTTACAGGAGAGGTGCTCCAGGCCTCCCATCATCTGTATCATCCAATTCTGGACTCTAACAGATTGATGTCCTTCCTGTGTTCAGGACCTCAGGGCTGGATGTGGCACTGCTGGGAACTGGGAAATGCCTAAATAAAATAATAATAATAGTAATAAAATTCTGCTTATTAAGCCCACCCATGACATTCCATTTAAATTTAACTTTTAATTCAGCTATTGCAAAGAAGGAAGTTTGGAAGACTTGTTATGACACAGGTGTTAAACCAGGACCTTTTGTTTAAAAATATAGCTAAGAACTCTATAAATCTCTGTGATTTTCTGTATTTTCCTCATTCTGATATAATTTTCTAATAAATTTTAGAGTGTATTTCTCATTAAAAAATTTTTGAAACATTATTGATACATGTACTTACAATTGCAGTATTAATATTTTCTGTGTAAAGTTAAAATTATGCCTGAGATCTTCCAGCTCATTAATTTCTACCAGGTCATTCTTGACACCTAAAACTTTAATGATGTTTCATATTAGAGGTAGCTCCAAAGAACTGCTAACCTTGCCACAAGGAGTATTTTCTCTTGGGATTTTTTCTTCAAATTATTCTGGAACATTTTCTTTGCCTCTTTGTTTTTATTTTGCTCAAAGGGCTTTTTGTTCCTGCTGAACATATTTCCATAGAAGTATCTTTCTTCTGGGAAAGAAAGACGGCTAAGGGGAACTTGGGTTTTGGCTGTGGTGATGTGTTGTTTTGTTTTTTGCCTTTTCAGTTTTCTCATATATGGAAAATAATAACATGGTGGGGAAAAAAGCAAGAAAAGGTTTTGTTTATTCTTCTAACAATAACAGCTTGTCCTCTTCACTTGAAGCTCTAGTATATAAATAAAGATACAAAATATAAAGTTACCCAAACTCAAGGAGATTTCTATATTGAAACAGTTCCTAGGCAAGTACTTAATGTATTTGTATTTAATGTATTGTGAAGGATATGTAAGAGGAATCAGGAGTGGCTGGCTACAAGAGAGGTTGAATGGATCACAAAAGGGCAGTGCAAGGGCAGGATCAGCCCAAGAATATACTGCATGATTTGCCATCGCTATTCCAACAACTCTCCCAGTCAGCTGCCAACTTCATCCTTAGACAAGGGGTTTTATCCAGTCATCCTTTATATGATAATTTTCCAACTCTCACTTTAGCAGAGGACTGGAATTTTCAAGTCTCAGCTTCTTCAGTTCCTTTCATCACTCCACTATAATATCATATATTGACACTATTTCTAGAAATTATCACAAGTTCTTTCCTTGTCTATGACTTTCTTTCACTGAGATATTTTTCACTTCTCAACAAGAACAACAATAAAAAGATAAATTTCAATTATAATTCAATTTGGGGAAAAATAAGTGTATAGGTACTGGCCTGTTGAAAATAAATTGCAACACAAAAATAATTTCATTACTTAAATATGTGTGTGCAGTAGTAATTAGTTTTCAACTTAAATTCCTTGGAAGTTATAAATATGAATACAAAATTTTGGGAAATAGGTATTTGCTGCTTGATTATAGTTTAAAATTATTGCTTTCATACATGCAACAATTTTTTGTTTCATTTATAGTTGAAAAAAAGGGCACGTATGTAGACTTGTTCACTGTATGGTAGGCAAATTTATACAAGAGATCAGATTAATAGGTCTGGATGTTTAGACCTACTGGATGTTATTGTGGTACCTTACAACAGGTGCTTCCTAGGCAATTGCCAGGGATCATGTTGTGGCAGTCACAAGCTGATGAGGGATTCCCTGCACAGCTTGATATTCTGATGTCAATTTGCTTCAGTTGCAATTGTGAGCAGCATGTATCTGGAAGCTTGGGCTCATGAAGGGTCTCAGCTTAATTTATGCAAAACAGATTTCTCCCAGCATCACAGTGAGGTCAGCAGTGAATATATTCATAGACTCCTGAAATGAATTTTAAAGGTAGTGTATGAGCAGGAAGCCTCTATTACATGAATCTTGTTATTGCAGTTTGAGTCAAGGAAAAATCCACTAAGGAGTTTCTGCAGCACCCTCACCAAGGAGAATATTTTGGCATATATTTATTGAACTCAGCAATAGATATTTTATTTAGGATTTTAACAGCGCATTGCTAAGTTTCGTTTTTGGACACTGACTAATGATTCTGATTTTTTTGATTACATTGTGTCATATATAATGTTCATTTTGCTTTGACCTCAACTGTCTTGCTACAAGGGGCAGTTTATAAATATTCTATGGCACTCTATAACAAAATAGATCTGCATAATTTCTGAGACACTGAGCTACCTAGGATAATTTCAGACATTTATTAAAGAAAAGCTTCTTCATTTATAGGTATTTTATAATTCATTTTTCTTCTTATGACGGATAATTTCCTTATTTAAAACCCAATATATTCTATAATAAAGGTTCCATTCAACACCGAAAAATAATCCTATGGTAAAGATAGGTCCCTAAGGTCAGATCTCTTCAATAGATGTAGGTCATTGTTTCTCATGAAAGAGAATAATTTCTAGAATTCTATTTGATTTTAGAAGTTAAAAAAAAATTCTGTGGTGTGTGTTTCAGTTTGCAGTCTTTCTCCTTCACATGAACCAATGCTTTGCATGTATAAAAAGATGTAAACATTTTAAGGAAAAAAAATTGTATTATCTGCAAAAGCTCCAGGGAAAATCTTCAACTCTATTTTCAAAGGACATTGAGTTGTTTTCATTACTTCTGAGTATAATTGAGGCATGTCCTACATTCAGGTTCTGGTGAACTCAATTTTACACTTTAATTTTAAAACATCTGTAGCTAATATATGGGCAGCAGCTACCAGAATCAGCAGCACAATTTGTTTGCTTGTGCTCACCTGTGACACCAACGGTTGTAATTCCTGCTTCAGAATCCTCAGAGATGTGGGGAAGGGAGGGGGAAAGGAGGTAAGAGAAAGAAAACACATTCGTAGATTTCTGAGAGTTGTTGAAGCCATTAAAATGTGATTAAAACTTAATGAACATCACCATCACCTACAACATACTTCTGCTTTGTTTTCTAAAACCCTCAAATTTTTTACAAGAGCGAGAGGGTTTTACTTCTTACATAGATTTCTCATAAGGATATTCCAATATTGTAAACAAGATTAAAAATTACAACAAAAAGACAAGTTCGGGCTCAAAGGGATGTTGTACATTGACATCTAATAAGCTTGGTGCAGGGTTGTTGCATTTATGGGTTTTTGCATTTCCTTTTCTGATTATAAACCCAGTGAAAGGTATATCAGTGGAGCTTAGTAGTTCCTTTATTTCCAAGATAAAGGCTAGAAATGCACTTCCATAATTAGAATGGGCTTCTATTATTTCATTAAAAATATAAACAAAAAAAAAACCACCCCTAAAAATAAATCAGGAAGAAAAAGCTATATAATAACTATTAAACAAGTGAACTGTTGGTCTGTGACATGCATAGCACATTCTGACAAACAGTGTGAGCAAGTCGTTTCACATCCCCATATTCACCAAAGGAAAATCATTAACTTCATCTTCCTTGAATTGAGTTGCAAAAAATATTAAAGAAAATGAGAGTGTTAGACTGGTCTAACTCCAAACTTCCTGCTATTTTAGGCAACTGGAAAAAAGCAGGAAAAAGGAAAATGCTGGCTTATTTTCCCTGTTACAAGTATTGCCTTATTTTTGCTAGGTGGAGCTTGGTAAAATCTGAAGGTCTAGGTTAAACCATTATTGATTTTCTAAGCAAGGGACAGAGAGCTTTCATAGGCAGGAAAGCATCAGCATTTTCCTTCTAACTCAATAATCTGGACACCAAGTTCAGATAGGGTGAGAAATTGAACATTTAGTTTATTGTGTATAATGAATAAGAATGATTGGTGAGACTACTTACCAAAAGCAACTACATGTGACATTCCAATGACAGTATAAAAATTGTCTTTATTTGTGAATTTTCATTGATTTTTTCCGACCTCTCCCAAGATTAATTTTTCCTCCATACATTATTTTAAAGGAAAAATATGGATAAGTGCTCCCTGAGCACCACTATCATCCCACTAAGAAGACAAGAATGACCAAGGCCAAGCACCAGTGTGGGACCAGTGAAGGCAAAGTCACAATGTTCTGTGCCAGAAAAATCGATTGTCATTGGAGTTCAGTACAAAAGTGAGTGCCAATACCTTGTAGGAGCAGGTCACTGTGGTTGCTTCAAGACAGGTGGTCACCATAGGTTTTAGCAACCCATCCTCCCCACAAGGCTGCAATCAAATTCTGTCTGCTTCCAGACTTCCACAGCTCCTATCTCAACAGTTCAGGATCTCGCTCTAGCATGGGAAGAATCACTTTCATGTCAAATGTGCAAAAGCACCTGTGAGAAGAAAAAAAATAGATTAACTTGTGCAAGCAGTGCAATGTGTATCAAAGCATGGTGAATCATCTACTATCAAAAAATCATTAAATTAAAAATATTAATGCTGAAATCCAAAGAGAGGAGTTCAGCAGATGCTGGGTATCTGAATGTTCATAACATGGTAATAAACAAGTACTATAAAACAGTATATGTTTTGCATTAATACACATTTTTAAAATTTCCAATATGCCAGTCTGTTAATTTAGAGATTTATACCGAAGAATAAAGCTAGCCAGGTGAAGATATACTAAGTGGCTTCTGAAGGAACTTATATTAGTAGATTTCTCCACAACATCAAATCATTGTACTGGAACCTCTCTTTCAAGGTAGGAGACCATTTTATATCATCTGCAGTATCCAAGTTCCTGCAATATATAAACAATACAGAAAATTTTCTACAGGAAAATCAGTTTAATCAAATTTGGAGTCTGATCCTTCTGGCAAATGACAAAAATGAAAAAAAAAAAAAGGTGTTTTAAACAAGTATTAATTCTCATTAATTATATAATCAGTGGTTTTAAGTAATTTAAAATTTGTTGCTCTCCTGTATAGTCTTCCTCTTCTTTTAAAATATTCTCCACCACTTCTTAAATTAGTTTACCCTTATTTAATTTTTGACCACACTTTCCATCGTGATGAATGAATTCCGTTTCCAAAGACAACACATTGCTTTGCATAGAATTCATGTTAAAAAGACTCAGTTTTCCAACATAACATCATATCTTATCTACTTACTTCAGATATTCGGTTGGAGGTTTGCTTCTTCAGATGATCTGGCTTCTCTAAATCAGAATATAAACTCTTTTTAAAATTTGGGATGCTTAATTGCTGCAGTGAAATGTTGATCTAGGTAGTTCTTTCTACTCTACAGAGATTGTTAAGATTCAAAATGGTTTTCCATATTATACTTAAGAAAAAAATCTGAAATATTTTGAGGACTATGTTATAATAATACCATATATTTCAGAACAAAGTCTATTCAGGATAATTGTGATTTTATGGCTGTGATTTTTTTATTCCACAAAGACAAGTGGAATAAAAAACAGTCAGTACTCTTCATTTTCCACTCTTGCTCTTCTGTGAGAAGGTAAGCATAAATCAAATCCCATTTTATAGCTTATGAGTCTGTGTCTATTTTGTTTAACATAACCTTCTGGCATCCCTTTTTGCCTAGGTTTTTATTTGTTAAGGTGCTGTAAATATTTACTTAATGTGACCTATCACACATTTGGATATCCTGCATCCACTCCCTTTGGGTTGCAAAAGTGTTAACTAGTAGTTCTTTCATGCTGAATTTTTGGCATGCTGGTATGAACAGGTGGGACTGATGTGAAGAAGTTTGGAGGTTAAAAGGATATTTTTTCCAACAGAAAAAAGCCTCCTGTGGAGTTGAAGGCTGCCAAGTAACTAAGTGGCGTTTGTTGCCTAGTTTGCTGTCATATCACCTTGTGACTAGGAATAATGCCATCTAAGCAGATGGTTATTATGCAAATTGATAGCCAGTGTTTGTGTATTTACAACAACTGGTTGAAGATGTTGAAGATTTCATATGTTAGCCAGGAGGATCCATCCATTCAATGCTTTCATGCATAAAGATTAAAAGGATAAGGTTTCCCCTATGCTTCATCTCACAGTTATTCTGAACTACTGTGAATTATCTCTTTTCCACCATGTCATTTTTTACAGCCAATGTTACTCAGTGCATTCCTGTTAAACACACCACATATCAATAAAACATGTCTACTATATTCAGAAAAAAGCTGGCCTTCCCTGGAGTAATTATTTAAATAAGAGACGTAAGAGATTTTGAAAGGCTAATAAAATAATCTCTGTCCTGAGTTTACTCACAAGGGATGGAGCTTAGAGCCATGGGAGCAGTGCTAAATTGCTATTCTATACGACTCAAGTCATCTCTCTGGGGCGTGGTTCTGGAGAAAGAAACAAGGAACATACACCTGGAAGTGTGTCATTTTGTTCTGTGTCTTCTTTAGGGGTAGGTGCTAGTACCAGCAAGTCATCTTTTTGATCACTGTGGGGGGGACAGTGAGGGCTCTGTCCTTCCCCCACTGCCACCTGTCCCTTCCTGTCCCCTCAAGAAGAAAATAACTGCAAGCGGCAAACACAGCTGAGCAGCTGCCGGGAAGGAGTCAGCGGTGAGGAAGCCGAGCCCCTGCTGAGTGGAGGAGAGCAGTGCCACATGGAATTCCATCCAGCATGTGAGAGATGAGATAATATTTTGCTGCAGCCAGAAGGTTATTAAGTAGAAGAATGAAAGTCGTTGGTTTTTTTTCTCTATGTGTTGTCATCTACGCTCTGGATTTGTTCTAGTTAATCTGTTGAGTGTTGTTGTGAACTGGGAGAGGGGTGTGGTTGAAGACCTGACCAAAAAGGAAAGAGGATGAGAGGGGAGGGAATAGAAGAGTGTAGGGAGAGAATGTAGGCTCTTGAGTACCCATCCAATGGGAAAGGGGATGGGGACCAGCCCTGGCCAGGGAAAGGATATAAAATGCAGCCATTTTGTTGGAGAGTGTGTGTGTGTTTGTGTTCGGTACGGGGGGGAGGGAGATACGCACCCGGCTCAGCTGAATCCTTACAAATAAACAATTTTCTTTTGCTCTGAGGACTTTGTCCCCATTTAATTGTATCTAAAAGTTTATTCATTTCTAAGAAGCAGAATGAGGGCAGTGGTCCATACGGCGGCACCACATGGAATTTGACCCAGTGGAGTGGAGCAGTCCGACGTGGTGGCATGCGACAGAATTGGACCAGCAGAGTGGGGTGGTCTGAAGTGGCCAATCCAGCTTTATTGGGGTTCGTCTGTCATCATTTTTTTTTGTTGCCTCAGGCTTGGGGAGAGGAAATCCTAGCCCTGGGAGTGCCTGCCATCTTGCCTTTGCCTTGGCAGCCACCCAGAATTAAGTCAAGGGGGTGAACACTTTTCGTGTGTAGAGTACCTTCTCTTTTTGTATACTTTTGTTAATAACGTTGCTGTTGTTACTACATATTTCTTATTCGATTGCTGTTTTCTTTCAGTAAATTGTTATCTCAAACCATAGTCTTTGCCTTTGTCCCTCTCTGACTGGAGAGAGTGGGAGGAAGGGGAGTGGCTTATTTGGAGTTTAATTTCCAGGTGGTGTTAAACCATCACAGTGGTTTATCTTAGATTTCCACAAGATGCTCATGAATTAAGCAAAAACACAGCCTACTCACAGAGAACATTCTAATGTAATAAAATTTCAATACATTGGAATGTCACAAGTAAGAACTACAGAAGAAAGTAGCAACAATATAATCAGTCATACATTAAAAAAGACCATGTTTTAAAGGTGAGATGATCTAATTTTTCTAGCAAGTCTTGGTGATGCATGTCTGCTTCTACTAATATTCATTTTTATCTCCTAACTGAGTCATAAGTGAGTCTATGTTATTCAGAAATATTTAAATATTAAAGGAAAGCTACTGAAGATATGGACGTCTGAAAGGCAAGTCCAGGAGCACATGGAGTGGCTTTTGAGCTTCACAAACCAATATAAATATTTTGTAATACATGAGAAGTTACTTTCTTTGGCAGCTCTTCACAGAAGCAAGTACGACTAATGTTACTGATATCTGAAGAGAAGGGAAGAAATATAAGAGGAAAACAAAATGTGATCACGAAAGGCATCATACTCTGTGTTTGCATTCAAGAGCATGCAAGAATATTTAAAGGGAGTCATAAAAAACCAGGAAAAATAGTTCTATAACTTAAAAAAACAAACAAAAACCTCCCAAAAAACCCAAACACAGCCTACATTTAAAATTGTGGACAAGAGTACCATTAGCATCATTGACATTGGATTCAATAAGTCTATTAATATTACTGGGATAAGCATCAAAAGGATCAAAACTAAAGTGCATAGATCTACAATTTGTTAGCAGGGAAAAAAAAAAAAGGAAATTTTAGGATGCAATAGGCTTTGCTTACTGCAGTGAGGAAAGGAAAAGTCAAGACAATACCTTGATGTTTTTTGTTTCAAAGACAAGAACAATTAAAAATCACAGCAAAAAACAAAGGAAGTCAATAAGGTTTTGGAAGAAAATTAGGTCTGTTTTCACTATGTTGGCTTTCTGGGACCTAAAGAAAGATACTAAAACCCAATAAAATATGAGATTGGATATGAGAAATATGAAAGAATGATAAATTTAATACTAATATATTTAGAAGTGGAGATTAAATTCACATAAGCAAAAGGGCTCATTCAGGAAGGACTTGCAGAATTCAATGAGATAGTACGGAATTGATATAAAGATAAAAAAGAGAACTAAAGAAAGACAGTGATAAAACTCCAGAGAACAGAGGAGATGATTGTGGAAAAAACAGTGATTTTATCGAAAATAGAGAAAATTAGAATTGATCATATTCTTAGAAGCCTGAATGGAAATAAGCCATTTGAGACACTGACAAGATAAATTTTGATGACGTAAACAAGGAGATAAGTTTATCTTGATCATTAAGCAGTGTCTACTCTATAATTAGCCAGAAATATCAGTAATCTCAGAACACACTTTTCCTCAACTTGTTTGGATGAACATTAGCTGTAAAAATGTAACAATATATTTTGAAACTATAGGGTATGTAGTTAAGTGATGTTTTAATTGCCTTAAAAACCAGAAAACAATATTACCTGGAAGTAGTTGACAACACATCAATAAATTAAAGAAAAAATGTAAGCAAGTGAAATAAGAGAAATGTTTTTAGTAAGTAAGGGATGAGTGAACTCCCCTCAACACCCTGCCTGGGGTGCAGTTAAACTTGTACTAGGGGAGAGGTCTAAAATGCATGTTTTGGGACAAAGCAAGAAGTACCAACATCTTAAATGGATGAGATGGCCAAAATCTCTCTTAGGTCTAGAAGTGTTCAATGAAGATTTGCAAAATTAAGTAGCAGGATTTCCCCATAAATATTTACAGATTTTTCTTTCCCACCATCCCCCCACCCCCCCCCAAAAAAAGGGTTTGAAAACACTCTTGATCTAGATTCTTCCACTAGGACATCAGATCAAAACAGCTTTTGTTTTCCTTTTTTTCTTCCATATAAATTTGAGTAACCCATTTTATGCAAGTCATTTGGAAAAATTATTTCAATTCAATTTACTCAACTTGTAAGTATATCCATATTTGAGAATTTAAGGATTAAGAATTTTGCTGATACTTGTGGTGAAGAATTTAAATACGAACTTTCAATTAAAAACTTGAATGGTAAAATACAATTTCAGTGTAGAGTCACAATGCTCAGCACCAGTTACATACAGTGATCAAAAGGATTACTTGAATAGTGAGCTACAGTGAAAAGAACAAGTTTTGTTCTCACTTTTTAGCAAGAAGTTAGAAGTTAGTTCAGCCTTCAAAAGCAAGAGTGTGTAGCTTTTCCTTACAACCCTCTTGTTTTCTGTTTTTAAAAACTCACTTTATACTGTCTCTGGAACTGGACACTATTTTTTTTTCCCAGTTTCAGTATATTGGATCAATTAGCTAAACAATGGAAGTAGGGAGTTTTGAAGATACAAAATAATAATATAAAGAAAAACTGCTGTATTAGTGAACTAAGAATAATATATATATGGTACAGAAATATGAGGGAAAAGGTATAAAGAATTTATAGCACATACTGAGTTTATCAAACAGGGCTGAAAAGATATAGAGCAATAAAGAGAATAACTGAATAGCAAATGTATAGATGAAGGAGGAGTTGTGAGGTGGTGCTTTGGGGGTTTTTAATATTGTTTCAATAAACAGAGAAAGTGTGATAAAAGAGTTTACCTATTGTTTGTATTCAACTCCCGTCATTTAACTGACAGTGAGTATCTCCACAGATGATCTTTTTTTTAAAATTCTTATCATTACTAATATACTTTTATTCAGGATAGATTTGATTTGATGATCGCAGGACATTATAGAAAAAAAAGGGAAATGGAAGTCACGTATGAGGAAGTTTACGGAGAAATATTAGAGAAAACATAGCAAAGTCTCATTTGCACATGAATTTTATACCAATATCTTGGCCAATTCCGCTAGTCTGCAAGACTTGAAATTGCAGAATATAATTCCTGACAGCATTTCCGTCTTCCTCAAACTAATGAACAGAGAGAGGATGAGAATTGGCTCTATAGGGTGGGATTTTCTGTTTGCTTGTTTGCTTTGAGGAAACATTAGAATTTTAACTTCATTAAGACTAAGCTGAAGCCAGGAACATCTAAACGGCAAGATGAGAGAGAGAGGATGAGAAACAAGAAGGAGTGGAAAAAGACAAGGCAGTAGTAGAACCCATAATTTGTAAAAAGAAAAATGTCTTTCCTCATAGGAGACAAGAATAATAGGAATTGCTTATTAAAATTCAGAATTCTTGCTTCTGAAGCTGCTTAGGTTTTAAGCTTGCATTTATCTGCTTGCAATATGGACCATTTTTTCTTCTGACATATTTACGCATATTTTTATGACAAGTAAATAGTATTTATATTTATTTAGCTCTGAAGCAATTATGTGATGTGGGCTGATAAATAGTAAAAGAATATTTATCAAAACAGGAATGAAAGCTACTAGGCTTGCTTTTGTGTCAGCACAAATTATTTATTCTGTTTACAAAAAATATTTTTTATCCTAGTCACCTGGGAAATCAGACCCAACCACACATCAGTAGTCTCAGTAGCAATTCTGAGAAGGAAAATTCTCTTTCTCTCTCTGTGATTAATAGTTGCCAAACAGAAAATAGACTGGTTTAGACCATATTAAAATCTTTTTAAAAAAAATTTAAATATATACAGATGCAATTTTGTCCTTCAGAACAATTGTTTAATAATTCTAGTTTACTTAAGGAATGTAAGTCTTGCTTCTCTTACAAACTGGACTAAGTATTATTCCTCATAGAAAGATGACAGATGATCAGACACAGAAGTGGACTTAACACTTACTTTTCTTAAAGTGTGAACAGACAGTTTCTGGTTGTCTCTGAAAAAATTCTGTGGATTTCTGTAAGAAATATTCTTTTAATTAGGTTTTGAAACTTCTTGACTTCCCTCTTTGTCCCTGTGCTGTCTGTCTGTGCCTGAGATTCCTCAGGTTGCCCGACCTGCAACCCAGTGCAGACAGCGACCGCTTTCGGGGACGCTCCCCAGCAAGGTCACAAACCGAGGAGTGGTCACAGCTCCTTGGCCAGGGTGCTGTCACACGGCAGACTTGATGCCAAACGACGAAGCAGAGACAAAGGAAGAGGAGGGGGAGCTCTTCTGGCTGTTTCCAAAGGAACCTTTATTCCCCCAGTGACAGCCGAAAGAGCCATCAAGCTGGGGCTACCCTACACTTATAAAATGGGGTGGTTACAGTAGGCATGGTCACAAAACTTCCAATGAGGGGGAACCAGGGGGGGTCCAAGGGGTTTGAGGGACAGGTACATGACCAACGGGAAGGAAACTGGGGAGGGTACAACCCTTCTAGTTCAATCAACATCAGAACAATGCAGAGCACTCCAGAAACAGGGGGCTGACCATCAGGTGATGATCAAGTGATGGGTGGGGAAAGAGGGACAGGGTAGAACATTAGGGAGAAAGGGGTGGCAAACAGTGTGGGAGCAACAACGGGACGAGGGATAAAGCAACTTGGAGTGAACAATGGAAATGGGGAGTAACTGGGGCAGATCCATAACAAATAATTGCAAACTGCAACAACTCTTGTGACCAGTGACTGGATTTGAGGGAAGGGCATGAAGCTGAGTCAGGGGAGGTTTGGGTTGGATATCGGGAAAAGGTTCTTCACCCAGAGGGTGGCTGGGCACTGGAATAGCTTCCCCAGGGCTGCTGTCCCAGCACCAAACCTGACAGAGTTCAAGAAGCGCTTGGATTGTTGGGATGTTCAGTGCAGGGACAGAAGTTGGACTCAATGATCCCTGTGGGTACCTTCCAACTCAGCTTATTCTGTGATTCTATGATAATCAAATGATCTGAAGGTGTATTTGATTTTTATCACAGTAATTGACTTTGATTTAAGTATGTTGGGAGCAGTGACAACTGACATGATACAAGTAAAATGTTAAGGAATTCCTAATGCACTAAGTCACCATGACATTCTATGAAGACAAAAGAAACAAAATAATTATTTGTTATAAAGATTTTATTTATCAAATAAGTGCAAAAACTACTATTTAGTAAGGAGATGATATTAAAATATCTTTCTAAACCTTTTTTAGGGAAAAAATGACACTTTACCAAAAAAACTTCTTTCTTTGCTTTTCACAAATCTAACAGAAAATACTGAAATTTGCTGCATGAGATGAGTAAAGAAGATGATCTCTACTGTGTTTTCAGGTTTTCACTCCATTAATTTGCTGCTTCATGAGTGCAGCATTTAGAAATCTTTTGCTTTTCTTTTTAATTGAAATGCAAAGTACTATCTCATGTACTCTTAATAGGATTAAAGGATCCATCATTCCCTCCTGCCTAGCTGGGTAATTGTACAGATGTAAGTTAATTAGCTTTGTGTCAGTGCTCGTATCTTCCACAGGTTCTGTTGTGCTTACTTGGCTGCATATTCTGTGTTTTGAGGTCTGAGGGGAGGAAATGGTTCACATGAAGTATTCAGATTTTTACTCTAAAACTTAGAAGTAAAAAAAATCCCGTGTTTTGAAGTATGCTAATTAATACCTTTTCCTCATTTTCCTCAAATCAATAATTTCTAGCATGTAAACAATACTTTATGCAATGTAAAGGTACATTTTAATACATGGAAATAGAGAGGGATGACTATGTAATATTTATGGTTTCATTGTTGTAGTTGTGGTGGTGTCAGAACAGTCAGCCTGTAAAGCGGCTCACTTTCCCATTTTTAGGATTTTTTCCTTATATAAATACTCATGTTCATGTCCTAAATTTGATCAAAGGCAACTGAAGAGGTAAATATGAGACTATACCAATATATCACTCTATAGCCATTCTTTAAAAGTAGCCGTAAAAAGGTATAAAAAGAAGACTATGATGGGACTGAACATTTGTCATACCTCCACTTACTACCTCTAAATTCCATTTGGTTTTTCATTTTGAAGGATGTCCTGAGACAGGCTTGTTTCAGCTGGCACTGAAATTCAAATTTCACTGATAACTTGGGGTCAGATTTCAGAATCAATTTGAAACCCCAATACCTATTTATACAGATTTCCTTCAATTTTTTTTTTGAAGTTGCTATTTTAGACTACTTATTTTATATTTATTTCACCATTTAAAATAGGATTCTGATGACAGAAAGTGCTCAGCAACATGGCCATATTTCTGAAAACAGTCAAGTAACTCTCCAGAAATAAAAAGAAGAATACTCTGAATTATCTTTATGTCTGGGAACAGGTCACAGATGGAGTGCTCAGAGTTCATTTTTTAGGAGAATTCATTACTTACTCAGCAAAACAAGAAATCTTTTACCTGGAATTTTAAGACTTTTTTTCTGTATTTGTTGTGTTTGATAATACTGGGGAATTTGGTGAAAAAGAAAGAAATTAAGCATTGTAAATTATTCTATATCAGCTTTAGAAAACCGTACTTCAAAAACCTTCCCTCAAAAGACTGGAATCACTTGGGATCAAGTCCTTGAAAACTAGTCACACATTTCTCATTTCTGCTTTTTTCTGCTTGTTTTCCCCTTTTACATTATGTGCTTTCACCTCCTGTTTTTCCCCAAGGTTTTTATTATTTCTGCTCCCACCCATAACCAGTCCTCAGTATTTCACTATTGTACTTCTCTATGGGTGAGTGATGTGTTTCACTTTATCCATAGTGAGCAACCCTTTTGAAAACAACATCAGTTTAGATCTCTGCAAGCCTTGTGGCTTGCATTATATACATAATATTACAGGAGTTCTAGTCTGTACTTGTCAGGAAATTAATATCTGTTCAGCCTGAACCTGTACCTTCAGGAAGGGGTCTATCATGCATGGTCAATCTACAGCCAGGAATATTTTTGTCCCATTAAGGAATTGTTTTTGTAAGGATTTATTCTAACAAGTAACTCAGGAGAAAATAATGCAGAACAACATATAAAAAGGATAATTTAAACTACATAAATTCACATGTGCATGCAAAGAATTCAGAATGAAAGTGTTCTTTACCTAGTTTTGGTTTGATAACTTAGGAATGAATAATAATACTAGTAATAAAGACTGTCTTCATGAAGAGGCATAGAGAAGATGATGTTATTCCTACCCTATTCCAAATTCACACAAGTCCCTACTGTTAGAAACTGCTAGAATTAAATGGCTGTTGTAGATCCCTTCCAGCTGAAACAGTCTATTCTAAACTCCATAGTCACAGCAATGTGATATAATGTCAGTCTTTTGTATCTGTCCCATCTCTGAATAATTCTACATATAAAGATCTAAAAATATTCTAAAAGGTTAAGGATGGTGAAAGTCTTTCAGTGGAGTAAGTATATATTCATAGTGTCAAAAGGGAAAGACAGTTATAAAATGGATAAAAACCACAAAACAGTAATAAGGTGTTGAAATCTAAAATTCATATTCACAAAAATTCTATCTATGGCTTTATTTACTTGATATAAACAGCAGGTTGATGATACAGGTCAATTTCAGTATGTAATATTGAAATGCTACACAGCTGAAAAATATTCATAAGCAAGGGGACATTTTTCCCAAACCCTAAAATATTTCTCAAAAAGCATAATAAGTAGGACCACTAAGGATGTATCTATACACTATTCATATAAAGATCAGAATTTCTCTCTGAAAAGAATAAAAAAAAAAAATGAGCCTTTTTTTTATTAGTATCATATGTGAAAAAAGGGAACCAAAGCACAGTGAGAAGAGTAGCTGAGAGGTGCTGATCTTTCCCAAGTGATAACCTCATCAAAATGATTGTCTGACTAGAGGAATGTTGCCATGCTTTTCTTCTGATGTTTGTCTTTGAGAAATTCCTTTCTCACGCTTTTCCTGTAAACAATATAGATGTTTACATTCTTTCATGGGGGTGGAGTTCTCTTAATAGACACCTGTCTTGACCAGTGTGGTTGGAGAGGTAGTGACCTTACTTACCAATCACACTGGTCTGTTTGCTATACTATATATATGGAGTCAGTGATGTAATAAAGTTAGTTCTCTTGGTTAGAACTCAGGTCAGAGTCCGTGTAGTCAATCTAGCATGTCGCTGTGACAGAGGAAAGCAGTTGCTTTAGTTACTCTGCATCACAGCTGTGCTGAGGGGATTGACATTTCACCAAAACGCTGTTGTCTGGCAGGAGGATACTGTGGTCCAGATGAAAGCAAGGTGCACAATGGAACTTCAGATACAGCAAGATGTAAAGAAAAGGCTGAAAAGCTGATGAGGACCAAGCAGTGACAGCACAGGGCTCTCTGCAGAAAGCCAGTTTGCCCTGATTGTTATTGCCTACAACAAACTTGCATTACGTGACATAGTTATCTCTGCACAAGCTGGTTTAAAGCTCACACAAGTATGTACTGCAGCCATAGTGCATGGAAAGCCTGTTCACACTTAAATGAGATAATAACTGGAGAATGATCAGTTTGCTGTAGTCTCTTTATCAGCATATGCTACCTGGAGATTAAAATCACACACACATATATTCACGTAGCTTAGTATCCAGTAATGCTTTGTTTAAAGAGGGATAAATACCAGAGTAAATGTATTCAAATAATTAAAGAAAGAATTGATTTGAGTCTAGATTAATGGATTTTCCCTTTCATTCTCTACATTAATGTCTGAATTGAGTTTTGCAGAGAAGGCCCTTCCTCCATTCCCTGAACAAGAGATGACCTTTGGAAAAGACAGTCAGTAAGTACTGCAGCAATACATGATAAATGGTAAGATGTGTGATCCAGGGGCTTTAAAGCCTGTAGTGCCCTCAGGGTGTGACTGAGTGATGTAGCAGGGATTTTCCCATGTGCTTACTCTACTATGCCAATTTCACTCTTAAAGACAGCTGGATGGTTTAAAAAAAAATTCAGCTACCCACCAGTGCCTCACAGACACAGCCCTAATCGTGTTTGATCTGTGTAGTCTGCTAACTAGATCTCTGAGCTATTTTTCTGATGCAAACATTAAATTTCTCATATGTATAATTATAGGCATGCAGGTCCCAACAGGTTCAAAGCCTGTGGCTTATTCATGACATAGAGCTACATTTGCAGCAGATTTCCTATTTTGGTTTACTCTCTGAATCTTTTTTGATGAAAAAATGCATTTACCTTGAATTCTACAAAAAACAGTGCTTAATGCATGTATACAAATATGTCCCTTATATGTATTTGTCACATTAAAACTTTGTGTTGGATTCATATCTCTCTGAAATTCTAATTTTTGGAATTATTAGTGTTTCCTCATTATCTTGGTATCTCAGCTGTCTGTGGTGTTTCTAGTAAACCTGACATCAGCTTCATTTAAGATAAAAGAGAGAGATTTCAGGACACTTCTGGAGGGGAGTCTCCATAAACTTCTGGAAATTCTGAAAATGAGACAGTAGTTAAAGAAAGCAGAATTGGAAAATTACAATTCATTTAGCTTATCTCTCTAAAAAATTCAACTTTTTCTGTCAAAATCAGATTCCAAAGAGAATGACCGTGACAGAAAAAGGATTTTTAAAAATGTAAAAACAACAACAAACAAAAGTATTGTCATTGAACCATTAATGCATGAATTTGCAAGTGATCAGTTCTGTGTTCTGCCGTGCTTATGCTGAATCTATTCCACATACATAACAATAGCAGTGTTTAATTGACACATATTCTGCTACAAACATTAGTCCATTCATCCAAGTATGTATGAGTCAAAGTCCAGTATTTGTATCTCTAGTGCTCTGATTCATATGAAGGATCACTTTATTTTCATTTATTTCCTCAGTTCGTCAATCCCTTCTAAATTAAGCTTCCACATGGATAAATTAGATTACACTCAAATATTTTTAATTCTCTTATCAGTGCCTCATATCACAATAAAATCTGACCACACAGTTTGCAGCAATAAATTATAAAGGAAATTCTTCTAATCCTGTTTGGCAGAAAAATTCCTAAAATATTATAACCAAAGAGGTAGCCAGCTGAAATGTGTTGCCGCTTCACAGCAAAACAACACAGAAACAGGTTTGAAGTGCACTTTGTTCTTTACACTGCAGGAATTTTTGCAACACTTCTGAAGTTGAAAATTTTGAAATTACACTTTTCTTGGAGATTGAAATACAAACATAGAACCCTGCAGTCTTGCAATTAATGGAAAATTGGGATGAATTTGAATATACATGAATATATGGGCAGTCTTGCAATTAATGGGAAAGAAAAGTAGAATAGGTCTAAAAACATAAGCATGGATAAGAAGGAAAGGAGAAGAAGGGAGAAAGGAAGGAAATGTAGATCTAATAGAAATATGCTATTTTTCAAAGAAAGGAGTGTAATATGAGTATCATTATGCCCAAAAAAGAAAGAAGGCAAATGAAAAACCTATGTGAGTGGTTTAACTTGACAGATTTTTCAGAGAAGTATATTAAACAAGGAGGTGTAAAGACACAAGAGCTGAAACCAATGAAATAGGCTTCTAAGTTGCTTTAATATGTCTGAAGAAATAACAGGATCTGATGTTATGATAGATAACTGTATAACAGACAATTATCTATGAATTTGTTTCATCCACTTCCACGTTTTTACTTGACCTATGTCTTACATGGAAGCTAAATACATTTCTCCTATCCATAATAATAATAATAATGTATAATTTTCTCAGTATTACTATACATTTTTTAATTCTAGAAAATTAAAATTTTAACAATAATTTGTGTTCAAAAAATTAACAAATTATAAAATTTTAATGTCTTGATTTTTAGTTTTACTAAGTATGTCCATGGATCTTATTCTACAGGTGAGAAAGAGCTATTAAGAGTAAGCAAAAAAAAATTTCACTATACACCACTGAGCACCACTCATTTGCGATTTTGTTCTTTCACGGTAGTGATTTTTTAAAAAAACTAAATAACTTCATCAGTGTATTTTCATGCTTCATCCACACACTGCCACTGTTAATCGACATTGACAGTTCAGAGATTACATAATGAAATATTTTCTGAGTTTGTTTTATTTTATCTAACAGCATTTCCTACTTCTTTGAAAACAAACTAGCAAGTTCACTCTGACAAACAGCCTACGGCATAACGAATGATTCTGTTTTTATGGAATAGCCCATTTTTTCACAGAGTGGTTTTCCTGAACCATTACTGTTAATTTACAATTTAATATGCTGTATGAGTTGTTGAAATTTTCTTGCAGTGTGGGTTACCTTTTACTTGATTAGTCCTGAATTTCATTAGCCCTTGACCTTGGAAAATAAAAAGTAAAGCAAGTAAATATGTCTCAGAATACACAGTGAAAAGTTTCACAGTGTAAGAATACGCTGTATAATACGAGTACAGCTACTTTCCTGGTATTAACCATAGTCTAATGATTGCTTTACAAATGTTTGCAACTACTGACCTATGTTATAGGTAAGAAGCCAAACCAGTCGAATTAAAATTAAAAAAAATAGAATTTTATTGA
>WAAE01000934.1:0-38844 GCA_013400495.1 Nicator chloris
CCAGATGGTTCTGGAATATCTCTAGGAAGGGACATACCACACCCTCTCTGGACAAGGTGTTCCAATGTGTGTTCATTTCATACTTAAGCTTAATTTCCAGTCCTAGAGGAAGGAATGTATAACTACGTTCCTTTCAAAAGTCTGAAATAATAAAACCATTTTATTAGAGTCGGACATCTGTTTTGTCTTTCAGCACTCATTGTCCCACCACAACTCATAGTCTTTTTCCTTCTCTAATTTCTATCATGTATATTTTCATCGCAATCATGACTTATGCACCCTTCTTATACTCCATCAATCTGTCATCTCCAAAGAAAAAAGTTCTTTTTACCTGGTGGCAGATATTTGGCTCGTAAACAATTTCTCTTCTCATTGTGACCTTGCTTCAGGCTGAGATATGAAGAAGAGGGAATGAAAAAGGAAAAGGGAAAAGCAGGAAAATAAAGGCAAAAAAAATGCAAAAAACCAAAGAGAAGCACTGCTAAGGGGAAAAAGTGAGGTTAGACCTCAGTCCTTTAGAAAATATCATCTGATTTGAACAGAAGCAGTACAAGGCATGAAGGAGGATCAAAGCGAGGTTTAATCATCGCATTTCAGAATGAGTTTTTTCCGTGATTTTTTCAAGATTTGGTATTTTCAGGATCTATTTCTCACATCTTTTTCAGGTACACAGATTCTTTTGTGTGGGCAGAAGGTGAGAAGCTGACAGCATAACTTTGCCACTGGTAAATAGGAAAGATTTTCTTTAAAGCAACTGCTAAGATTTTGTGTTGTGTCTAGATAAACTCGAGGAACTTCTATACTAGATAATTCCGATTAGAAAATGTGCTTGTTTTATTGCTTGGAAATAAAGACAACTCTACTGGTTTAAAGGAATTTACATTCTTACTGGTTAATAATAATACACTCTAACTTGAGAAGAGGGATTTGTTTTTTCTCTGTTTTTTGGTGGGACAGTGTTTGTTTTTTGGGCTATTTTGTTTGGTTTGGGTTTGTTGTGTTTTTTTAAATTATTATTTTTTGAGGGTTTTTTTAAGGAACAAATTTATTAGGGAGATTGGTTGCACCCACTTCCACAATGGATGGAGGCAATAAGTGTACAGGAATACAGCTCCTACAACAGATTGTATTCTATAGAGGATGTGTTACCTCAACAGCTTAAAAAAAATCAAAGAAAATGCAGAAAGTAACAACCACTTAATGAACAAAAAGTGGTTTTTATCATTGCATAAAAAAAATATTATTTTCAGACTGAAGCTGTCTCAGAGTTCAACACCATTTTACCTAAAAGAAGTAAATCAAAAATCCATGGGCAGAGCTCCTTTAAGAGCCTGTAGGGAAGGTAAGTGGCAAGAGTCAGAGGGGAAACAGCATCAAGAGAAAGTTATTATTTTTCTTCTCTTGGTGAGTTTAGGCCTGGATTGGATTGTGCTGTGCTTGAAGTTTTGTGTTAGAGGATACTGGACATGTGCTGCTACTCCTCGTCATTAAGGTTGTTTTTTATTGCTGGAGTGTAAACCTGCTCTCTTTGTTCTGCAAGTCTTTGATATCTACATAGTCCTTTGGTTTCATTATTTTGCTTTCATCAGGAAGGTTTCAAAATGCTATCTGAGCAATGTGTATTTATTTGCTGAAAGCATCTTGTCATAAAAAGTCAGTTTAGGGATGATCATCTCAGCCAATGCTGGCAAAATAAAATAAATTAAATTTTTTCTTGTTTAAAGCTTAACAATTTCCATCATGAATTTTGGACAGGAATTAGGATGCTGAGGCTGTGGAAATGTTCTCAGCAATATCACAAAGCATGCACAGGCTTCTGTTTTCACACAAGCTTCAATAGTTTCTCTTCATGAAAGCCAGCATATTGCACATTAGAAATCAGATTTTATTCCCAAACTCAGACAGGTTTTGTTCCTAAGATCTCTTTTTGTTGAACTTTTACATTAGATTGGTTTGGAGCTTTTAAAAAATGAAAGTTAGCTTGAGAATTATCTCAGTACAGCTCCTAGAAGACAATTAAAATCTCTCAAGCCGTCAACACAATTGTCATTAATTGGCTCCCCTGCTATAGTTCAGTAGTATAAAGGTCACAAAGACCAGGAGTCTCTTGGAGGATTTTTAATCTGGGGGAAAATAGATTTCTTCCACTAGCGGTTCAAAAACATTTCATTTTTTTTAAATGAAGTTATCAAAAATGCAATTAGTTATTTTCTTGGGGTTTGTTTAGTTACTCTGCTTTTAGAAACAGCAAGAAAAAGGAGTTAGATTAGGAAAAGGGACAAGATTTACTCTATAAGCAGTAATATCTGATCACCTGCTCTACCAGGTGGTCACACAAGATCATTTTGGTCTTAGATGGTACTAAGATATTTCTGGGATGTATTAAACAATATTATTAGTGTTATTATTGCTTTGTCTTCCACAAACTTTAATGTGTTTCATCAAAAGTAAGCCAAGCCTGTACAGTTTTGAACATGGAAGGCAAATGCAAAACAAAAATATAAATGGGTATGGAGCAGGCTTACAAGTTTTGTTGGAGCTGGCACATCAGATAATTGCAAAAGTAGAAAAACCATACTATATCCTCTAGTTCCCAGTCCACTGTTTTAACAATTGAATCGAGTTGCCCACATTAATTTCTTTCTAACCGTAAGTTATGGAAGAAAACTAATAGCTGCAAAATGAGAGAGAGAAAACTAAACTGGTAGAAAAATGTTTGCTTTCCCCTATACTGATAACAACATCACTCATGAGGAATAGAGGATTTTTTTACTTTATTTTATTTGTTAATGGGTTGATGGTATTAATTTAAGAGGTGGAATTTCATTGGGATTTCTGGAATAGCAACATCCAAGACAAAAGGAATTGTGACAAAAAACAGTTATAAAAAGATTCATAGAAAAATAAAAGAGGCTCTTTTTCTTTGGTTTAGTTTTATTTTTTCTCTTAAGATTGCATGCCCTATTACTTCCACTTGTTACTAAGAAGAAAAAGAAGATAACTCCTATCTAAAAATATATTTCAGTTTATTTTAAATTCAAATAAACAGTCTACCTTCAACAGTGAAATTTATAAATGAAATAAAAATGGCAAAGTTTTTTTCCTTCTTTACTCTCCTTTTATTTATATAACCACAATCAGACAAACTATAATGCTATCTAAACAGCTACACACATTAGGAAACAAACAAAGATCAATAGCTATAATTTGACACACATACGCTGTTCATTGTGAAAACATCAATAGTACAAAAGCTTCATGGGCATAGTAGGGAAGAATCTGTTTGGTAGATAGTGTTGGCAGAAGATTAAATAACTATATGTCAGAAAGAATAAAAAAAAATTCAATAAACTGAGTGCATACTGGAGATGTGCAAGTACTTTGAGCTGAACGGTTAGTATTAGTAAGAAAATTGTCTTCCAGTCATTTAATTACTTCATGAACAAATATTTTGGCTTGGATCTCTGATATTCAAACATACACTGTCTTTCCTGTCTGCCAAAGGACTGGTACTTCCCTGTCAAAGTCAGGGAAACAGGAAATTACTTGCACACTGGAAGAAGATATCTTAAGCTGTTATTTCATAAACAGCACTATAGGTGACTATTCATCTCGTCCTGACCCCAAACACTCTGAAGGAATCAGGAGAGAGAGAGATGTCTCCAGCACCTACTTGGGCAGCAGGAAAAGAGACACAAAGTTGATGGCAAACATCAAACAGAAGGTGGAATCGAGGCTCGGGGCTGAATCCTCATGACCAGCACGTGCACATTGAACCCTTCCATTGAATCTCACAGTGTTACTCTGACATTTACACTTCAGGATACACTTAAAAACATACAGGATCATGTTTTCAACATCTTAGCTACCCACTGTGCATTAAATTATTTCAAAATGCGAGGAGCTTTGTAAGACCACAAGTCTTTAATATCTGTTTACCACTTAACTCCATTCCTTTGACCATTGTGCCTAATCCACAGAAGCTTTCTCATTAGTTTGTTTTATAAACCTGTTTTTCTTCTTTCTTCTTCACATAGTCTTCCGCTTTTTGTTCTTCAGGTGATGGGAAATGTAGTCCTTTTTAATTTCAGTTACAGTTTTGAGTCACAACCATTTAGAAAACTGGTCCCATCAACTTTCTCTCTCTCTTTCTCTCTCTTCTTTCTCTTTCTCTCTCTCCAAAAAAACAACCCAGGCTGGATTGACACTTAGCACTGAAGAGGCTGTGGTCTTTCAAAAAGAGCTGATTTGTCAACAGAGGTAAAATAAACAAAGAGCATAAAATTGTTTTGAAATATGGAATATGCATCTCACAAAAAGGTATTTTCATATTCCTCCTGCCTGATGGTTATATAAGACAAATGAGTACTTCCACACATAAATTATACTCCTAAAAGCTAGTTTGCATGTACTTGTGCACCTAGTGAGAATTCTGAACATTCACATTTATCTCATGTTTGCTACTGTGCTGCCAATTCTTCATTTTGTGATGATATAAGTAATGAGATTTCATTGGTTGTGTTTACCTTTTTAAGACTCATAGAGTGATTTGATTATATGCAAATTCAATTGTAACTAAACCAAACAAATAAAAAAAAAAAAAAAAAGAAAAAGTCAAAATGTGTTTCAAACTGTCGTGGTTAGGAAGAGAAACATCAGATCCTGTGTCTTAATTAAAAAAAAAAAAAAGTTAACATTGCTTTATTGAAATTTCTGTACTGAAGCTTTTATAATTTTAATAAGGCCTGATCCATGATATCTTAATGTCCATGTCTAGTAATTTAGGAATGGATTAGTGTTTGCAGTTTAAGTTACTTAGTTGAGGCTAAACTCAGGAACTTATTTATACTACACTTTTTGACATTCATGCTAAGATTGAGGTGTCTGCACAGGGAAATTCATCCAGCCCAGGACTTACCAACTCCTTAAGTACCCAGAGGGAATATTCAGGTTGATAGGTCTCTTAGTATTTGTGCCATATCCCTACATCTGTCACACTAAATATTTCTTATTAGTTAAATTCAGTCCTACCTAAATTTTAAATTCCCAAGGCTGTGGACCACAGCAACCCAAATTCCAGACTTGTTTTTTTCCGTTCCCTGTGTCTGTTTTTGCAGTTTGTTCAGTGGCCCAGCTGCCAAGGGCTGAGATGCATCTCTCACCTTTAGCTGGTCAGTTCCTAGAGGCTTAGAAAGCCACGTGCAGTCTGAGTCCCAACCATCCTGAATGTCACAGCTGAAATCAATGAGGATGTCCTTGTTGATATTTCTCAGAGGCACAATATTGGTCTTGTGACTTCCGTGGGTTTCCCATTTTGGCCCCAAGAACATCAATTTTTTCTGATCTACTGGTCTCATATGTTTTTTATCCAAGCATGATAGCTCATCTGGGTAGTTTAGTTTAAAAGACAAGAGAATGTTTGGCCTGTCAAATGGTCCAGGCTTAAGCCATACAAGATTTTTTTTTTTTTTCCTGCTGTGGAAAAAAATCATATAATTTACAAATACATAACTGAGACGAGCCATGCTTTCAAAATATTTCAAGTGACCCTGCTCTAGTTTACACTAAGAACTGAATTCAGTCCACCTGCTCAGAGAATTCAGCATGAGAAATGCAGTTTGAAAGATTCAAGGCTATATCTACAATGCTAAAGGTGTCCACCCAAACATACAGGCCAAATAGTGCAGAAGGGCTTGCACAGACATTTCTCTATACGTCTCTTCTACTAAAGCATCAGTTTTCATGCTTCTTAGAATTTGGTTTGGCTTTCTTAAAGATTTTTTCTTTGCCTTCTTTTTATTTTTGGGTTTGTTTTTTTGTTTTGTTTTGTTTTGTTGGTTTTTTTTTTTTTTTTGGTAATTCTAATTTTAATTTTTAAGATTTAAAGTGCCTGAAACAACATGAGTATTATGCTCACGTGAGTGATGGATATGAGTCCCTGATATGATAACGTCACATTTCTGACTTGTGGGGGGCGTGAGGAGCTCTTAATGGTGCAAGGCATGATGGAATAGGCACTGCAACACCTGTGCAAACGGGGAACAGGATGCATGGCACAGCCTCACACCTCCTGACCCCAGTCATAGGTCATCCCCAGAATTGTATCAGGTATTCACTCCAAAGGAAAACTATTGGCTTAGTGCTAGAGAAAGAGCCTGTTAACAGACTAACATGAGAATAATTAAGGAACAAGGAGCAAACACAGGATCTGAAATATTTGACAATTTAAATGCATCCCTACAGAGTTACTTTATTAATATTCCTCTTGCGAGAAAAAGGAAAACTTAGAATCAAAACTTTCTCTTTCTTTCTCTTCAGTAAATGGTTAATTTATTTTGACAGCAGAGTAAGAGATGAGAATGTTAACATGTCATTACCTAGTGTCAAAGGGCATTTATGCCACAGCTTCCAGATTTAAAATATTTTCTAGCCCTAGAGAATCTTGTTCAGCTCATTCTGACAATGTCTGAATATTTTTAATACACTGAGAAATGTCTGCAGACAATGTTAGAAGAAACATACTTTTTTAAAACTTTTTTTTCATTTTTGTGGAACAACTGCTTCACAGTTTAATAACTTGTTTTTCAGGGTACATAGCTTTACCAACATTTTCAGGTATTTTGCTAAAACTTGGCAAAGAGTAGAGAACATTCTTGAAAAAAACCCAAATAAATAAAAACAACAAATATATCTCTTCTTCCTTTCATATTACTCCTGTCTTTGTTCAATTCCTCTTTCTCTTTTGGCTTATCCACTTGGGTGTCTATGTCTTACAGTTGAAGTCAGAGAGTGATTATAGATCAGCTGATTGAAGAGTCAGGATTTAGGCATCTGTGGTGGATTCAGGCTGGCTGGATGACAGGTGCCAAACAGTCCTCCTGCTCAGCTGAAGCAGGGAGAGAAAATATAATGAAAGGCTTGTGGGATCAGATAAGGGCAGGGAGAGGTCACTCACCAGTTGCCAACAGGGGGAAAACAGACTCAGCTTGGGGAAAACAGTTTAATTTCTTACCCAGCAAATCAGAGTAGGGTAATGAGCAAAAAACCCTAAATCTCAAAACACCTTCCCCCTAGCCTTCCCTTTTTCCCAGGCTTAACTTCATTCCCAAATTTTCTATCCTCTCCCCCTTAGCAGCTTTCAGTCGACATTCTTCCCAAAATTCTCTAGTGTGGGTCTTCTATGGGACCACAATTCCTGCCAGCAAACCTGCTCCAGCCTGGGCTCCTCCCTCCATGGAGTCACAGGTCCTGCCAGGATCCTGCTCCAGCACAGGCTTCCCATGGGGTCACAGCCTCCTTTGGGCATCCCCCTGCTCCAGTCTGGGCTCCTCCAGGGGCTGAGTTGGATCTGTGCTCCCCCGTGCCCTCCCTGTGCTGCAGGGACACAGCTGCCTCCCCATGGGCTGCTGCAGGGGCTGCAGGGGAATCTGAGCTGCAGAGCCTGGAGCAGCTCCTGCCCCTCCTTCTGCACTGCCCTGCCTGTCTGCAGGGCTGCTCCTCGCACACGTTCTCACTCCTCTCTTCTTTGGCTGCACTTTTATTTTTTTTTTTCCCTCTCCGTCGATTCCTAAATATCCTATCCCAGAAGCATCACCATAATCTCTGAGGGACTTGGTCAGTGCAGGGTCCATCCTGCATCCAACTGGCACTGGGACTGTAGGATACAGGGGAAGCTTCCAGCAGCTTTTAACAGGAGACATCCTTGTAGCCTCCCTGCTACTGAAATCTGGCCATGCAAACCCAATATACAGCACCTGAAAGGAGTGTAGAAAATCAGCATGGAAGGAGAAGACTGATCCCACCTTGTGCAATGAAGAGAGGGGAAAAGGTACAAAATACGAGCAGGCCACCAGTGGCAGCTTGAGACAACATTTCCAGGTGCTACTCAGAAGAAAGGACTTAATAAGATGCAGCCTTCCCATCCCTGCTTTCTACCTGCAGCTTGCAAGCAAAGTATCAGTTTGACAGAAAAGAATGCTGAAGTGATGAGAGCCTTGTATTTCTGCCTGTGACACACAGAACTCTCTGTCTGTCCACGAGATACCCATCTCTGTCTGTCACAGGGTAGCCTAATTTGGAAGTCTGGAATTTGTGAATTATTGCAAATTTAACCAGAAAGATTCTGACCTATTCCTTCAGGATGTAGTCCGAAGCAAAAGCAGTGAGTTGTCTATATTGGTGATGCCACAGAATCAATTACTTAGCTGGACTGAAGCTGCCCTGTTGCAGTGTGTTTCTTGGTGTGTACATGTAACCACCATGACCTCCAAAAAGAAATGAAACTATGAGAATATCCTGGTAAACAATATATTGTTTGCTCTATCCACTAAAAAGAATGGAGCTGCTGAGAAGAGGAAGCGTGGCAAAAAACATGTGCACCATTATTTAATTCAAGGCTGTGCCATAACACACATGGTTAATAACACATCAGGAGGCAAAGTTAAGATTACATTTGAAAGGGTTACCTGAACTATAGCAGTGTCTAATTTTTGATTCCTGAAATGCTTTTTCCTTAAAAAATCTGTGTGTAGCTAAACACATGAAATGATAGTTTGCAAAGAGTACAAAGGAATTATCCACCTACTTCTTTTAATAAAGTTTAATTATTTATAGAGTGACTAAAAATCACAGCACTAAATAAAGAATACAAAGAATTCTTCAATCTCTTTTATCAGTCAATGCTAGTTTAGCTAATTTTGCTTTCAGCTGTTTTATTTTTCCATGCTTAAATATTATTTCCTTTCTTCAAGCCTTCATTTTAACAATAGAAAGCATAAAACTTAATTTTTATTCCCTGCTCTTTTTAGGAAGCTCAGCATTGTTCTTCATAATTTGCTCTTGTCATCTTTGTACTTATTGTCATGCATGGGTTCTTTCATGCATCTTCATACTACCAACAGTCTTTGTCCTTTTACATCTGACTTCAAATGTTAGATATGAGCTTCACACCATTCACATTTCATTGCTGTTATTGTTTTCATTATTTTTCAAAAGTTGTATTGCTATGTAAGCACTTTGATATCCTCACAAGTGTCTTTTCCCCTGCCAAAGCTTTACATTCTTTTTCCTTGTTTTTTTTTCTTACTTGATCCTTTTTTACCTCTAGAGAATGTATAGAATAATGTAAATATTAATGGCAAATGGGATTTTTTTTTTTACACTGGCCACAGCTTTTTCAAAGCCAAAATAATCTACATATTCATGTTCATTTTGATGTTCCTTGAGTCTCTGAGGCACATTGTAAACAGATCTGCATTCCTGATGTTGAATTTAGCGTGTTTGTACTTAATACATTAGAGACTTTTTCCTTTTTCCCAGATTTAGCCTTGTTAAAATAACCTGTAATATTGGCAAGGTCAGGGAAAAATGTCAGTTATTTGTTCTGTAGGTGCTGGACAGGCAAGCTGGAAATCCCTAGAGGCTCTTCTAACTTGTCTAACCAGGTTTGCAGAAACGGACTTTTTTTTTTTTTTTTTCTTTTTTTTTTTCTTTTTTCTTTTTTCTTTTTTTCCTTCTCATAAATCTGCAGGCTCTGAGTTTCATGGCATTCTGACCCCTTTGCCAAATAGCAGCTCCTTGGATGAATAAGCTACACTTAGGATTTGTGGGCTCTTTTCTCCCCTTCTGTATTGTGTATTTTTCTAATGAGAATCATATTTGCTTTTCAGAGCTATGTGACAGTGAGCCTTTAAACAAGAGAAAGCTGAATATGACATAACCTGTGTGGTTCTTTTTCTGTGCTTTCTACACAGCTCTGTTTGAACCTGATACAATAGTACAGATGTCCCCCATTTCCATTTTAAAAGCCAACAGAAATGATCAAGCAGTACTACTAGACTGTTTCTTGCTGTCTGTGTACAGGGAACATTCAGTGTTGATCCCAGCTGCATGAAGGGGAAGGAGCACACTTAATGGGACACATTTTCAGTTCATAGGAAATGAACTGTAAAGAATGGATGATGCTTCCTACATCAAGGGACATTTGGTGATATTCTGGGCACTCTAAAAATCTCAATCCACACTGGGTTTTTTCGGCTTAAAAGACAAAGTAAAATAGTTGCAGAGCTTACATGTCCTGAGGCATTGCTTCAGCAGTGATTTTCATTTGTGCACTAAGTTGTAGTATCTCATTTGAGATATAAATCTTTGTGGATATTAGACAAAGGGTAGTAGATCTGACAGCCTGCTTACTGTAATTCAGGTTATCACATACTGACTAAGCTAAAATTTTCCACGGAGGATGGGGTTCATTGTCAAATAATAGTCAGTGGGATCAGGTACTTACCTTTTAGAAACTGGCTTTGTTCCAACGAGTTTTGGAGGAAGGCTGATTTATACTTGCTGGGATCTAACCCAGGCTCTTCCCTATCTGCCAGGGAAAGGAGGAGGGCAGAGCAGCCCTGTGAAGTGGCACAGGGGAATTGCTTCAGACAGTCAAAACCACCCACACTGCAGACATTGTCATTCTATAACTAACTTGCAAAGCTGTCCCTTTTTTTCACTGACTTGATCAATTCCACTGTACTACAGATTCCCTTGGAAACATCAACATTTCCACAAATTTATTTCAAGCTCCTTACATAATGGAACATGTTTTTTGGCATACAGGTTTAAAAAATAAATAAGAAAAATTCTGAAATCAGAAATGAAATAACATGGCTTGAGCAGTTCAGGAGAGGAGGAAAGCACATTTATAACATTCTTTTTGCTCTGAACACTTAGATTTAGAAGAGAGGAAATGGCAGCACTCTCTTTAATTTGAAGAAAAAGTGAGATTGTTTGATGAGTACAGCCTAATCCTCAGTGAATGTTCATCAACTTCACAAAACTGTGTTCCAAAGCCTCATGGCCATCCTTCAAGTAGCAATACTTTCAGTAAGTTTCCACTGAGGATATTACTCTGGTGCCATGGTGAGTGCCTTAGAGTTTGCTACAAAACTGCAATGCATCAGTGCACACCTTCAAATGAACCATGAGAGGTAGAAGGGAAAGCTTAAAGTTGGAAGTCATTTTGTTACTTAAGGACAAATTTGACCCAGATGGGCCTTTGAAAGTCAGTGAGAGATGCACAGGCTAAAGAATTAATTTTTCTCTTTTTACCGGGAATGAACGAATCGTTTCCAGTAATTAATAATTTTGAGAATAGTAATTGACTCTTTTCCTGCAGCCAAGTAAAACAAACAAACAAACAAATCCCAAAACAAAACCAGAAACAACAACAACAAACCAAAACCAAAACCAAAACCAAACAAAAAAACCCACACCACCCTATAATATGTTACATGAGCAGATTTTCAATAATTTCATTTCTTCATTTCATTAACTTGTGTATCCGCTAAGATTCTCAGGGCACAGATCTGACATAGCCTTACAATCAGACTTCCTAAGATGATTGTCACAATTTGTTCTGACTAGTAAATTCTTGTTAGACTTTTTACACTGCTTTCATTCCTGGATGGTTTGGATTATCGACATTTCTTGCCTAAAAATCCTTGAATATTCAACGGGACATCAGATTCTTACAGATTATCTCTACATCTGCAAACTAAAAAGGTCACAAGACTGATTTAATGTTTTATCTCAAAGTTTTCCTTCCCATGAAATACTTATCACTATTTGACTCAAATGACAACTCGTGCCTCATTTTCCTCTCTTCCTATATTTTATTGTTATTAGGTTCACTTCTTTCATGATTACTATTAACATCTTGTTATCAGTATTAGTTTAGCATTAGGGGTCTGTAGATAGGCAATACACAAAACCTTAAAATTTTTATATCTCAGCTGTTCATAACTTTCAAATATCTGACAGAAAACAGAACACATAACACAGAGAAATATGATGTAAACCAAAACCAAGTCACTACTCACATTTTTAAATTACTCCCCCATGTTCAAAGTGGATGTCCAAGGATGAGCAGGAAGCTTTATCCAGATGAACAGCTAGTTTCTGTTATTTTCCTGAAACAACAAAAGCAGAAATGAAGTCTTGGCCTTATTAAGGCTATTGGCCGCTGAACCATTGGATTTAAACAGTTAGAATCCAAAGCCATTTTACTTTTCTTATCCTTTTTCCTGTTTTTCTTTGTTTGTTTTTTTTCGTTTTGTTTTGTTTTGGGTTTTTTTTTTTGTTGTTGTTTTTTGTTTGTTTTTTTTTTTTAACTTTGCAACAATTCTTTGGCTTATCCATCTGAGCTGTTTGGTGTCGATTCAAGCTCCATACATAGGACCAAAGTGATATCTGTGTGATACTGAATAAATCCGATGTGTTCCTACTCTGAATGACAAAATCCAGGCTTCTACGACAGTTAGCTTTGAAAGGGATGGAAGGTACATTTTCATAACACAGCTTTCTTCAATTAAAATGGCTAAAAGAAACATACTGAAGAAAAAAAAAAAAAATAAACCACCTCGTCTTTAGCTGCCAGGTTGGAGTCAACTCAAAACCTTCAAATCAGCTGTACTGAGAAAGAGAGAAAGAGAGCTTTCCAGGCTGGAATCTCTCAAGGGATCCAGAGGTGATGCAGACTTTTTCTTCTTTGTGTCTCCCTATTTTTTTATTTGCCCTACAGTCTCATAAAGTGGGAACACATGAAGTTAAAAGGAATAAGCTTGTCTAACATCTAATAAGAGAAGAATCTGTCACTGTCAGTGATGTGAATGGGAATACAAAAGCTGCAGGCATGTATATTCCTTCTGCAGCGAAAGCACAACAAGGCAAAAGGTTAGCCTGAGATCTGCTCTCGGTTGCTTTGGAAGCTCTGTTTAATTGTTAGTCACGATGCACTGTGGGCAGAACAATTAGTTGTATCTATATTAGATCTAAGCTGTAATTATTTGTTACATTAATCATGACTAGGGTGAGAATTTAATTAGTCACGAACATTACGTGATTTTTTTTTTCTTTTTTTTTTAATTTTATTTTGAAGCAGGGGGGAATGTCCAGTTTTATTATTAAATATGTCTTAATAAAGCGAGTCCTGGATGTCTGCAAGCCAGTGTCGTGCCCAGGGTCTTTCCACCTGCTGAATATGCAGGATTTCCATCCCAACAGCAGCACCTAGCACTGACAGATTTTCAGAGCCAGGCGTCAGAGCCAGGTATCGGAGGCAGGACTGAATTCGGATAAACCGGGTTGGAGGGGTGGGGGAACGAATTTCGGAGTTCTTGCAACAAGGTCTCATCACTTGGAGTTCATTAAAGTATATTAAGCGTGGAGAGGTGCCTCCCACGACCGCGTTTGTTCCACTGCAGGCAAAGTGGCACTCAAACAGAACAATTTATGTCCCTCCTTGCATCCAGCGTGTGATAAGCAGATGGCATTTTGTTCCCGTTTCCCTGCACTAGCAACGTTTATCCCAGGCCACTCGTGCTGCGGCTCCCCTGTTGCCGTACCTGGCAGTATTTTGGCTCCCTGGCTCCCCGGAGCAGCTGCCGGTTGCCAGGAGGGCAGCGAGCGCCGGGGGAACAGCTGGGAGCGCTCCCCGCTCGCCGGAGCGCGGGCAGCCGGCACCGAGCGCGGCTTCCTCGGGCCGCTCCGAGCCCTCTGAGCGCTGTCCCTGCTCCTCAGCTCCTCAGTGCTCGTCAGCCCTCCCAGCGTGGCATGCTGTGCCAACGCGGGCAAGCTGCCATCGCCCCTTTCCCGGCGAGCTAAGGAGAAAGGACGTGGTTGTCCCTGGATCCAGGCAGAGGATGCTGCCGGCCCCAAATAGGCAACAACCATCGGTGTCCTGCCTCCTGAACATTGCTGGGTGTTTTGCAGGGTTAGAAGCAGAGGAAAGAAGTGATTTATCTTTGGGAAAAGGAAAGCAAGATATATTTTCAGGTGTTTTGAAAGAGGTTGGTTTCTTTGGTTGGTTGTTTGGTTGTTTGGTTGTTTGGTTTCTTCCCCCTAATGCAAAGGGCAAAATTGTGAAAGAGCTATTTTGGAAATGTTAGGGGGAAAACCAGGCTGTACTAACGTGCTGGTTGAAGGAGAAGCCATTTTGACAGCAAAAGAGAGATGACAGACATTTTCTGTTCCTGGGACATCTTGTGCCACTTGTCCTGTGGTTCACCTGCCTGCATGTGCATGCCCAAGTCTGTGCTGTGTGTGAGCATCCCTGCAACAATGTCAGCAGGGCTCTGAGCTGCTGTCTGAGTCAGATTCCTCTTTTCAGGAACGGTACCTACATTACAAAACCCATTGATTTTGATCCACAGAAACAGTCCCACCACAGGGGTTGAGACTATTTCTGTGAGTAAGTGCTCTCTCTGACATGACAGAACTTGCCTGAAGCTGCAGAGTAATTTTCAGACATCTGCTCCTTACAGAAGGGGCTTCTTTGCCCACAGACCACATTTCAGCATTTGGGAGTTCCTTCATTATGCTTTCTAAGGTGAGTTCATGTATTATAGACCAGACAGCAATTTGGCAAACAGATTTCAGGGTGTCATGCCAAGCCAGAAATGAAGTAACACTCATGTAATAATTGAATCCTCTTTATGTGTCTTAAGGTCTTGTATTTCTTTCTACTGCTAATTAAGTCTTCAAATAAAAGCTGGGGCAATTCTGCAACTGAAGTTTTAAGCATTAAAACATGTCTTGTTACTAAAATTATTATGTAACACTGACCATATCTGTCAACTGTAAAAATTTATCTCCTTGTGAAGTGTTTCGTTTTTGTGAGTTTTGTTGTTGATGCTGTTGTTTCTCCACAGTCTATAATGTAAGAAAAAGACAGTAGGCTAGTTTGGCTACTTTTTTTTTTTTTTGTTTTGTTTTTGGTTTTTATTTTGGTTTGTTTTTTTTTTCCCTTTTTATATGGATTTCTGGAGCATTTCAGAGTTAAAGCTAAATTGTCAGGACAAAACTTACTTCTCAATGCATGTCTCAAGGTTTTGCAAGCAAAGTAAGACCTCTGTTATCTTAGCATATCCACCCTCAACATGAGAAATACAAAGAGAGATGATGCTTCAAAAATCTAATCCACCTACCAAAAACATCTTTGGGGAGTAAGAATTGGTTCTTACAGCCATTTTGAACTGACCTTGGCATGACTGCATGCAGGCAAGAATCACAAATTTATGGGAAAAGTGTCTTTTAGCTTTTTCTCCTGGTGCTGTTTGACGACTGAGTAACCCATCCTGTCCTCATGAAGTGGCATTTACAACAAAGGAGAGCAGACATATCTATTTCCAGTGACAACAGTGTTTTGGTGCACTGACAGCTGGATGAATATATATATATATATTTCTGTTTATTTATTTAATTACCTATTTGTTCTAGTGGAAAAGAAAAGTAAAAGTGATAGATGAAAAGTCACGAGTTCTTCTCTACATTTCAATCAGGCCGAAATAAATTCCAGTAACTCAAACAAAACTGTTAGTTGACAAATTTCCTGCTTAGATATTTAATTCTAAAAGGTTGTAAATACCTCATTAGCACATTCTTACTATGCATTTATTAAAACATTTTGCAGTGTTTGCAAACAGTAATGATCAAAGGTTTAGCAACTGAAGGATGAAGCTCCGAGTCTACAGTAATGCACAAGTCTCTGGGAATTGCCACACTCATTGAAAAGCACCATCCTTTGGCATTTCCATATTTTTTTTTTTTTTTTTTTTTTTTTAATTTTTCTCTTTTTTTTCTTTTCTTCTTCCTCTTTTTTTCCTCTTAGACCTTCATTTGTTTCACCTCCTGGGTGCAAGGCACATTGCTGCCTTTTTCTGAGAGGTCACTGTTCCAATGACAATTTCTGTGCTGAAGATGAAGGAAGTGGATGTTAGTCTACGTAATACCACCATGCCATGAATCAAACCTATGACCTTTTAGTCTGAAAATTGAAACCTGGAAAATCTTTTGCTAAAGGATTAACACGTTCAGCAGTCAGTGACCTTACCAGCAGAGGGAGATATGGCATCAGGCAGTGCATCATTCTAATGCATCATTTGTCTATTAGAAAAACTAATTATGAGTATTTTATATGTGTAGAGGTTAGGTTTGCACAAGAGTAATATATACCTGAATCTGTTTCTGACTAGGTGTATGGACACTTTAGCACAGGGGATGGTGTTTTACACAATTCCCAATCCAAGTGGAAATACATTAATACAGCATAAACAAAGGGGCAGATTAGGTAATTAGATATTATTGAATACACATCATTATTTCTAGACGTATAATCTGGGTGCTTGAGATCAGAAATCAAACCCTTCAGGTGCTCCTGGAACAGCCAAAAAGAATTCTCATTGCAGCAAGGCTTAAAACCCCTGTACTCCAGTAAGTCCAGGATCAGAGTGGCTCACTGCCTTCCCAGCACTCATATTGCTGTGGATTGGTATGCCTTGCCTTTGTGCACAGCCAGTGTTAGGGCATATAAACCGTTGGTTGTCATTTCCACCTCCCATTGCACCTGTTTGAAACATGACATATTCCCTTTCCAGCTTCACGGTGCTCTGTCCTTAACACAATTCAATTCCCTAAAATTCTGTCGCTGTGGTTCTGCAGATGAAGCTGAGGATTCCTTTTCTTTCATCCTCCTGGTATTGTAATTTACATTTATTGCATCATTGCCCTTTAGATTGTCATGTTTATATTATATTTCCTTATTGATAGTGGATTGCCAGCATATGTCCCTGAATGCAATTTTATTTGGTTGCATTCAGGATATTTCTGAAATATGCCAGATATTAGAGATAATATCATTGCTGTTTTAGACACTAAAGGAAAATCATCAGACAATTGTCCAGTAATCAGACTCTTAACAAAAACGAAAAACAAAAGTTCCGCTATTTTAAGCTAGTTTTCCAAAAACAATCTCTGTGAAAATTACTCCTAATTTAAAGGAAACTCAGGTATTACCTCACCCCACCAACAGGGCAAATGGCTCTTTTTGGACCAGTCATAGAAATAAGCTTCCCTAAGTACATTGCACCTTAAAGCCGACATTATTGCAGAAAAGCATATACAGCACCTTGTCAGCATGGCATAACTGGGCTTGGCCAAGTTGTCATTTCTGACAGGTCGGTGTAATGAGCAAGAGAGCGCTGAGATGGTCAAAAAGTTGGGTTTTTTAACTTGTTGTTGATGTGGGGGTTTTTTACCCGAATCAGCAGGGTAGAGCTGTTTGGGGTGATAAGACCATATATATGTGTCTCATTATGAGCTCTACATTATCAAGTTGTTGTCACCCATGCTATCACACTTAGCCACATTTATGCTTGGGATTCATTTTGTGCCATTTCTTTACATTCCTAACCTGGAAACAGCAGAAAATCTGATTCTCTGGAGCAGCAGACATTAGCTAGCAGGACTGTTCATGCATTTTTAACCTACATGCACTTGCAAAATCACTATTAATGAGAGATGCTAATTGCATTAGAGTTTTCTTTCGCATTTGTACTTTCTTAAAAAAAAAATCTTAAAACAGGTAGTTACATTAAAAAACATTGAAAAGAGAAAAAAGAAAAAAGATATCTGGAGAAAATAAATGAGTAAAAGAAAGGAAGAGTTTTATTACAATTCTAATGATTTTGATATTTGTGTTCGAATTCTGTAAGGAAAGCAACACAATACATTAGCAAGGGAAAATTCTTGGATAAACCAGGATTTTTTTCAACACTGTTTTTCTTGCATTTTTACATATTTTTACATATGACCCTTCACTTCTCTGTGCCTTAGTCCCAAGCATGTCATGTAAGAATAGTGTTTCCAGTCTCCTTTGTAAAGCGTTTTAAGACGTACACATGAGAAGCTCTTTATAAGACTTAGGGATTAGAATAAGCACAACAATAAAAGAGATGAAAGGGATCAGAGGTTAGAATTTAAAACACTAATAATAACCACACTGGAGCAGAATTAAGATCATCAAAAATAAATCCGTTTGAGCTGCAGCTTGAATAGTGGGAATGAGAAGGGGACAAGAAGAACAGAAAAATAAAACCTTCTTTTAGTCAATTGTCAATATCATCAGGACAAACACATACATACTTTGTGATGCCATTTGAATTATGTAAGGAAATTTGAAATAGGGCAAGAAATAGAAGCTATTCATGTGCAGAGAAAGATCAGATAAGTAAATTAAACTATATGTTGAATTCTGCTGTAAGCAGATATCCCTTAAGGCTACAAAAATAATGATTTGATTATCAAAGCCATAGAATGTGTGGCTCATCTCCCTTTGTGTTACAAGGAGCCCTTCCATTAAATTTGTTGTTAAGCAAAATGTCTACGGGAGACTCATTTTGGATACTGATTAGTCACCTCTTAGGAGAGGAACTCATTGCCTTCCTTCCTCACGCTGGAGTTACATTCCAGCAAGGAGCTGCAAGGTCAAGCCATCAACCCCATGTCTTGAATACACCTGGAATGAGTATATTCTGCCAGCATATTCAATCAAGCAATTACAATAGCATTAATGCAAATGACCAATGCATCAGATGCAGTGTAGAGGCAGAAGAAGAAATCACTTTAGCATATTCCACCCCAAATTTTTTGAGGCTGTTTTATTCCACATGGGTGAGGTCAGCCAAACAGGCAGCCCATGGCAGAGGACTCTCTGGGTTACATGGAAGAGAGAGCTTGCTAGGCAAGGTTACCTTGATCTTTTTGCCTCAGCACTTGAAGTCAATCACATTCATTTCCAGGGTGTTACATCATCAGTGCTGAGGTGCTTCATACTCTGTTCTGGTGTACCATAGCTGAATGGAGACAAGCAGCTGCTCTTCTATCCTGATGAAGATGATGGGAAAAAACAATAGTCCCTGTCCCAGCAATTGAAAGAATGGAGAGTGCATAGCAAGGCCATAGCATTCACTGGATGGATATATTGTAGGGAATACAGCAGGCCTTCCTAAGAGAGCTGTTCTTTAGAAAGTTTTGGCAGCTGCTGTGCATAAGACGTCCTCTTTGCAGGTGAAATGAAGTCTGCTGGATGTGAAGAGCAGCTGTCATGTAAAGAAAAAAGCATGAAGGATATGCTTATGACCAGCCAGATGCCTCCTGCCACAACACATCAAATGTTGCAAAGAGATTTGGGCATATGTTACCATTGCTTTGGCAATGTGGGTGGGCTCAGGACAGCCCTGCCAAAGTAACAGGATGGAAACTGTACAGGTGGGCTGTTTAGGTGCAACATGATAGCCCAAGAGTCTCAGTCGAAGACATTTGGCCTTCTGTGCTCAGTCATTTCCCTTTTTCATCCTGGTCTCTTGCCCACCTCTGTTTTCATGACAGGTAGTGAGGTACAATCAGATCTCCATAATTTCCTGCTTTGGATCTGGTTTAGCTGCAGGCAGTATCTAATCCCCTTACAGCCCCACTGTATGTGCACTCTGCCCCACTGGGTTGGGAGAATCAGAAGGGTAAAACTGAGAAAATGGGAGGGTTGAGATAAAAACAGTTTAACAGGTAAAGCAAAAGCCACATACATAGGCAAAGCAAAACAAGGAATTCCTCCACCAGTTCCCAGTGGAAGGATGGTGTTCAGCCATTCCATCTCCAGGAGAGTGGGGTTCCATCACATGCCCTGGTGACTTGGGATGCAAATGATCTCCCTTTCTTCTTCTTCCCACAGCTTTATGTGCTCAGCGTGACACCATATGGTCTGGAATATTTCGGTGGTCTGTCGTGGTCAGCTGTCCCAGCTCTGCCCTCTCCTGGCTCCTTGTGCACCCCCTGGCTGGTGGGGTGGTGTGAGGTGCAGAAAAGGCCTTGACTCTCTGCATGCCCTTCTCAGTGTAATGACAACATCTCTATTATCATCCCTGTTTCCAGCACAAATGCAAAACACAGCCCCAAAGTACTATAAAAAAAGATTATTGACTCTACCTCAGACAAAAACAGCACAGGACTTCCCATTACATGTTCAATTAGATTCCCACATCAACATTTTACATTGAAATCCTATGTATCACATATTAAACTTCTGATATCTCCCTAATTTTTTTTTTTCCCTCCAGTAAGGAACACATTCAAAGCAAGAAATTGTTATTCATTCAGCACCAGTCCAAAAAGGAACAACTGTTTAAGATGACTAATCATCTCTTTCTCAAGGGTGTTAGACTGGAGGAAGCATTTGGTGATGGGTTTGTGGTGGTTTGGCAGGATCTGCAGAGACTACAGAGCATCCTGCAGCTGTCCTAGTAAGACTTAAAAATGACAAGATTCACGCTACACTAAATTTCAAAAGTAGCTCAGCTTGATGTCTGATTAATTCCTGTAAGAAATGAGCTCCAGAGGAAAATCTGACTTGGGTGTCCTATATATCTTTATTTGCAGAGTTATGGAGGAAGGAAATTGCCAGCACAGGCCCTGTGGTCAGACTTCCACTGACATTCTGGCACAAATTGAACAGATCTGATCATAAATCTGATCGTTATCAATGCTGGCTCAAGTACTGCTGTCAGTCCAATCTAACAACTTCTTGGGGTCTCACGGACAATTATGGGATTTAAGGGGAATAAGGAAGATCAAGACTTAGGTTTCCTAACCCTTTTTACTCCTCCTCCCTCTTCTTCTTCTTCTTCTTCTTCTTCTTCTTCTTCTTCTTCTTCTTCTTCTTCTTCTTCTTCTTCTTCTTCTCCTCCTCCTCCTCCTCCTCCTCCTTCTCCTCCTCCTACTCCTCCTTCTTTTCCTCCTCCTCCTCCTCTTCCTCCTCCTCCTCCTCCTCCTCCTTCTTCTTCTTCTTCTTCCTATTCTTCTTCTTCTTCCTCTTCTTCTTCTTCTTCCTTGTTCTTCTTCCATTCTTTCTTCACTCCTAATCAGTTGATTCCATTTAAAGAGCCACAACGTTAATTTTTGACCATTAAAACCTTACAAATAGCATTGCAAGAAATGCACAGGAGGAGGGAATCCAAACTGTCACAGATTTGAACAAATAAAAGGTGTCACCATTGGGAAAAAGCTACAGCAGTTTGATGCTCTCTGCTGGAGTGACCTGACCACCTCCTCTGCACAGCTGTGTTGTGATCACCTCTGGACGAGCATCCTGTTCACCAGGGTGGGGCCATTTGGCCGAGAGGCTGTCACTGCCCTTCCCACTCCTGCTTCTGAGGCAGGGTCTGACGAGTGCCAGTGTGCAAAGTGGAAGCGAAGAGATGTTTCTCCCGACTCTAACTTCAGCAGATAGCCGAGTTCACAACTTACCCCGGAGTGATTAGAGACATAAAGCTGCCCCTCCTGCCGTCTCCCGACTCGGTGCATCATTGCGATTGCTAATTCAAGCAGGACGTGAGGTGAGTTCTTTCAAAGAGTGAACCTGACCCTTCACCTCCCCAGCACTACCCGTGGCTGTTGCAAAGCAATTGTGCCCGTCAATGGAGAACAGAGAGCAGTAAAAGTAATGAGAAAGGTAATAAGAGTTAAAACAAAGGTAGATGGACCTCAAATGAAAACAGGAAGATTTAGGATACCTGGAGAAAGGCAAGTCAGCATTATATAGAGACGAATTAATACTTTGGGATTAAACTGTGTGTGAAGGGTAGGGGCATAGTGCACTAAAAATAGGAACAGGGTAATTTAGAAGCTAATCAAGCTCTGTCACAGACAAAATTAATAAGTAAAAAAAGTTTTAACAAGACATTAGCCATCCGAAGAACATAGAAGGCCTGTGGAGGAGGATATTGTATCAGAAGGTGTTATTAACACTGCTATTATTAGATTGGGTATGATTAACAGGTCTTGGTCAGAAAGAAGCAAGGTGAAGTTTAGAAGTGCAGTGGTGGATCACCCAGAATGTCATTACAAAGGTGAAAATTGTAAAAGGAAACAGGAAGTAGAGGAATTAGTTTTGGAAAATGATAGATGAAAAGACAGTGAAGTGTTCTGAACTTTTCTATATGGCATAAAGGTACAGTGAGTGAGAACAAGGAGGTGAGGGCAGTTGTTTTCTGTCCATGTTTCAAGTCTCATGATTAACATTTGCAAAGATGAGACTTCATAGACAGAAAACTTTCAGAGGCTCATTATAGGTTTCCCCTGACTGTTGTTTCCTGAATTGATTTGCAATTTGGACTTCATAAAAACTGAGAGACAGTTGGTTGTAAATTAGTGATACTTCCAAGAAATCAGTGGAAACAAACTGATTTCTACCATTTTTGTGATTCAACATTCTTTTTGAAAGCAGGCTGAAAAAATATGAGTTTCATAAAGGTGAATTTTTGAAGGACAGGTCTGGCTGTAATCACCAGGTGAAGAAGCAATTTGCTGAGCGTCAAAAGAGATGTGGGCACAGTGAGAAAAATATCACTGCTCCAGGCATTGATTTCAAAGCATCTATTACTGAGCACCCCCAGAGGCGAGGTCCTGATCTTGATGGGCACCTCTTTTTTTTTTTTTTTTTTTTTTTCCCCTTGTTCTAATTAAACTTAAATATCTATTTGCTTAAAAATGCTTCTATTTCTCTGAGTTTTATTGTAGGATTTGCTGGTTTTGCTTATACTTTTGACAAAAAGTATTGTGGATCAAACAATATTTTTTTTCTGAGGCTTCTCTGCTGTTGCTTCTCATCAGCATGTATAAGTATAATCCAAATGACCAATAAGATAATTCTATAAGTATAATCCAAATGACCAATAAGATATTCCAAATGACCCTTTCTCCTTACCTGGTTCCCTCTTGATCTGCTATCAGTTCTCTTTGCCATTAGCCTAACCTCTGAAAAGCAAAATCTTTCAAAGTCAGTAAGCAGGGGTTTTTTTGTGTGCTTTCGTTAGATGTAATAGATCCTTAATTAATCAGGACAATCTAGTATTAACTCAACTCAGGTTGATATTATTCACAAAGAGCAGCATTTTACCTGGAAAACAGGCAATTTTTCAGCACTTTGTCACTGCCACATTTCATTCCCACCCCTTCAGACAGATTCTTTAGCCTGTGGTGCCAATCAGGAGTGATTTCCCTGGACTAAGTGCTGTTGCATGGGGGGAGTAAACCTGGCTGTGAGCTCAGACTCTGTATGCCTGCATCCTTTAGGCTTTAACCATGCACTAATCATCAGGGCATCCAGTCACCATTATTCCTGCAGAGACAATTTGACAGGTGACACTGTGACAGTAACATTGCTGCTGGCCGCCAGCTAAGTCCCTGGCTCTGGAGCTGCACAACCAGTGGAAAACTCAGCAGATCCCTTCTTGCCTGCCTGCGTGTGCTCACCACATTTCAGCTGAGCAAAGGCGTCCTTCTCTCCCCGCAAATCACATTACACTCTCTGTGTTCTGATGGAAAGCAGGAGTGAACCTGTAGAGCCCTGAAACACATAATATGCATGGCTGCTGTTTTACTCTTGTAACATCTTGTATGCACTGAAATGTACAGCTGTTTACACTTGTAGCTCTGTCAAGTAAACAAGTGGTGATTTCTTATGATAGAGGGGAAATTGGCACAGGGCTGCTATTTACTCACCTACAGCCTGGCAACTCCTGGTGGTGGAAATCATTCTTTAGGCACCAAACAGGCATCAGGCTTTCTGTAAAACTGGCTTCTCTGAGGTGGAGGGGAGGCAAGAGGAAATCTGTTGGCTGCATCTGCACCTCTAGGAAAGGCAGCAGCAGAGTGTCTGATGGGCTCTGTCTCCTGCTGCAGCCACCCACATAAGTGGCTCACAAATAGTCTGTGCAGTGGCTGTGCCAGGGTGTGCTGGAATGAAAATCCATACCAAACGTTTTCAGGTAGCTCCTTACTAAGAGCTGTAGAGCTTGCAACATAAACAACTGGAAAATCTGCAAGATAAAGGCTTGGAGATAGTGTTTATCCCCTAAAGATGATGCTATGTAAAATTAAGGTCAGTAAAGATGACTATAAATAATAAAATAACAAATATCTAGGCTGTCTTTTCAGAAATTAGCCAGAGAGCATCCCATGAAGCTGAAAGCTGCAACTTTGCAACAATCAAAAAGAAGCTGTGTAGGGATTACTTTTGGTAATTTGCTTGGTAATTGCTGGTAATTGTTGGTAATTGCTTTCCAACAGAAGGCTAGTGTGTACCAGGAGTTATCAGGAGTTCTCAGGCAATCTGAACATGCTCGTGGAGATTAAGTCCTTAAAATATAAAAAAAAATGAAGAAAGAGAATCACCTCACAGGTGATTGGACATGGGGACAGGGACACTTTTCACCAGGTTGATCAGAGCCCCATCCAGCCTGGCCTTGAGCATCTGCAGAGATGGGCAACCACCATTTCTGTGGACAACCTGTGCCAGTGCCTCAGCACCCTCACAGTAAAGAACTCTTTCCCTAACATCTAACCTGAAATTACTCCCTTTCAGTCTGAAGCCAGTCCCCTTTGACCTGTCACTACATGCTTTTACAAAAAGTCCCTCTCCATCTTTCTTGAAGTCTCTTTTTAGGTATTGTAAAATTGCAGTCAGATCACTCCTAAGCCTTCTCTTTTCCAGGCTGAGGAAACCCAGTTCTCATGAATGGAATGGAATGGAATGGAATGGAATGGAATGGAATGGAATGGAATGGAATGGAATAGAATAGAATAGAATAGAATAGAATAGAATAGAATAGAATAGAATAGAATAGAATAGAATAGAATAGAATAGAATAGGTTGGAAAATACCCTCAGAGGACATCAAGTCCCACTATAAATCTCACACTGCTGAGTCTGCCACTAAAACATGTCCCTAAGTGTCACATCTGCATGTCTGTAGATGCATTTGTGGATGGTGGCTTCATCACTTCCCTGCACAGCCTGTTCCAAGGTCTGACCTTTTGGTGAAGAAATTTTTCCTAATATCCAATCTAAACCTTCTCTTGGTACAGCTTGAGCCTATTTTCTCTCATCCTGTCCATTTATTACTTGGAAAAGAGACTGACTTCTACCTGGCTCCAACCTCTTTTCAGGGAGTTGTAGAGAGTCAGAAGGTCCTCCCTGATCCTCCTTTTCTTCAAGCTAAACACACCCAGCTCCCTCAGAAACTCCTCACAACCACTCTCCAGCTCTGTAGCCCTTCTTTGGACACACTCTAGAATATTAATGTCTTTCTTATCTGGAGGGGCCCAGGACTGACTCCAGGACTTGAGATGTGGCCTCACCTGTGCCCAGTACAGGATAAGAGTCACTGCCCTGGTCTTGCTAGCCACCTTACAGCTGACACCAGCCAGGTGCCAGCAGCCTTTGTGGCCACCTGAGCACACTCCAGATCATGTTCATCCTCTGACAACCAGCATCCTGAGGTGCTTTTCCATCAGTCATCTTTAGCATTGTCTGTGGTTGTTAAGTGATTCAAGTGCAGGACCTGGCACTTCATTGGTAGAATCTGAGACACACTTCTGTCTCAGTAGAGCTGATCTGCAAAGTGTTGGGAGCTGGGACAGTCTCCAGAGACGTGTGTTTCCCCTGTTCTTATAGGTGTGCCCTTTCTGTATTTGTTCTATTCCTATCCTCAGACACAGACAACTGCTTCTGGTCACAGCTGCAGACAGGACATGGGACTAAATGTTCCTTTGTTATGGAAAAGTGTTTAAATTCCCTTCAGGTTTTCAGTGTATTAAAAAATTAGATCTCTCTGTATATAACATAGTTTCTATCACAGGGAAATTTTAGTCTGGTTTAAGAGACAGTAAATTGGTTTTTACCATCTTTTTCTGGCCTGCAATTTTACTAAATGATCAAGCAAGAAGAATCACATTTATTCTTCATGGCAGAATTTGTTTCAACTAAAAAGAAAAAAAAATTTCAAAGAGAAACCTGAAAATATCCTCCACAAACAATTACACATTTTAATATCACAAACAGCATGTCAAAGCTGACATGTAGAGATGTTAAACAAAATAAAACAAGAGGGATAATCACTGCTAAAGCTGTAGCATTGAAGGAAAGGGCACCTACAAACTCCCTCTACCCATTTGATATCTGGGAAAGCTGTAATGCATGCAAGGACTCTTTCTCCAGAATGGAGAATTACAGAGCAAGTCCTGCCAGAGTGTAAGGCTCCTCTCCTCATAGCAGAGAAATAACCCACAACATCCCATTCATGACCTCTGCACGTATATCTGTGATTTATTTATGGCCTAAAGTTCTTCTCATTACTTGTGATGCAGAAGAAAGCTTTGGAAATTTGCATTTGTGTGACTCAGGAATAATGGAGCAAATTGCTTTTAAATAAAACCTACTGAGAGAAAAAAAAAAAAAATCACCATTTACATTTCACCCAATATTCATGTTTTTAAAAGTCTTGAAGTATTGATCACAGTAGTTAGGTACAATCAAAAAGCCTCCAGCAGGGTCATAAGCACTGCTCTGCCTGTATGGTTTTTTGTTCTCAGCATTAGGAACATCTCCCTTGAGTTTTTTCTGGAGGTGTATTAATTGGATGATTAAAGCAAAACTCAGATCTATTGGAATTTCAAGAGACGGTGAATGCTATAATAAAACAAAAAATAAAACCTTGTATCTACATGGTTAAAAAAATCAATAAAGTTTAAAGGAATAATGCAAAGAAAGAAAATAAGAAAAGGCTAATTGCTCCATCTTTTTGCAGAGTTATTTCCTGAGTCACTTTCCAATCTTTATTCTTTTCTTTTTATGTCTCTGCAGAATGACCCTTGGTCTCCTTTTTCACACATATGCAAAACCACAGCTACATTAACAACTCTGCTCCTTTTTCCCTTGATTCCCTTTTCTTTCCTGCTTAAAATTGCCCTTTCTGGCCTTATTACACACAGTGGCTAATGCACTCAGCTTGGATAGAGGAGATCTAGGTTCAACCCATATTTCTACCCCTAAATAACTGTATAATATAGGGCATAGTATTTAATGAGTTCCCCACTTGTATAACAGGACTGACAGTATCCGTTTGTCTATTCTGACTATTTAAATTGTCAGCCCATCTGGCAAGATCAGTTCCTTTTCAGAGTCATAGTTCAGATCTCATTCTTAGTTTGGGTCTATTGGCACTACAGCAGTTGGGAAAAAAAAAAAAAAAAAAAAAAAAAAAAGGAAAAATACAAGTAAATTCAGTTCCACAGGGGGAAGTGGCAATATTTGCAGTTATATTAGGGATATCTTTAAACACTTGGCTTGTCTCAGCAGTGCCCAACTCTGAGAAAAAACAGGGAGCTGCACAGAAATACCTCTGCTGCTCAAAGTGCACCTCCATTAATTGGCAGAATGAAGGACAGGCTGTTAACTTTCCTGCTGGTGTTCTGTGTACTGAAAAGATGAATCTTCTAAATAAGACATTGTACCCTGTGGCTCAGTATCATTTACAGGCACCAACCCATTCCTCTGTTCATTTTTGGAACTCCGGCACTTGTTCCTCTCTGATGGCCTAGAGGTGGTCTTTCCAACCCAAATTGGAACACATAAATAGATGTGCTACCTTGAAAAGAAAGATCCTGAGTACTCAGCTGTTGTGGTTTAACTCCAGCCAGTCCCCAGCCCCACACAGTCTCTCACTCACTCCCACATCAGCAGCTGGGGGAGAATCAGAAGCGTAAAAGTGAGAAAACTCATGGGTTGGGAAAAATACAGCTTCACAGGTAAAGCAGGAGCTGTGCACACAAGCAAAGCAAAATAATTACTAGGAATTAATTCACTGCTTCAATTGGCAGGCAGGTGTTCAGCCATCTCCCAGAGAGCAGGCCCTCGTCACGTGGAATGGTTACTTGGGAAGAGAAACAACATCATTCCAAATATTCCCCTTTCCTCTTTCTTCTCCCAAGTTTATACACTGAGCATCACATGGCCTGGGACACCCCTTTGGTCACTTGGGGCCACCTGTCCTGGCTCTGTTTCCTCCTAACCTCCAAAACACCCCCATCCTCTCCCCAGCCTGGCAGTGCAAAAAGCAGCAAAGGCCTTGGCTCTGTGCAAGCCCTGCTCAACAATAACAAAAATATCTCTGTGTTATCCACCAGCACAAACACAAAACACAGCCCCACACCAGCCATGAGGAAGAAAACTCACTTTGTACCAGCCAAAACCGTCACACCAGCACCCACTGCAGAAGATCAGGCTGCGTATTTAGCTCCTTAAACACAGAGTCCAAACATTTAAGCACCTTACTTGGAAGATTTTGGTGCACACTTCCCCTGTCTCCAGCTTTGGCTTTGGATGTGTTCCAAGTCCAGGTCTATCCACAAGTAACCATTATTCCTCCTACTGAGAATAATACCTTTCATCATTCCCAACCAGACCTTAAATGTTGTCAGGCTATGCCTTCAGGTAGCTCATTTTTTAGCTCCTGAAGCTTGAACTCACTCTGGTGTCCTATCTCCTCTCCCTTACCTTCCCACCCCGATTGCCTCAACTTTCATAGCAATGTCCTTCCCTTCAGCAAAAAAAAGCAGAAGACCCAAGAACAGGCTTCTCCATCTGGAAAATATCAATTCTTCTCTCCTGAGGACTGTGCCACTGATGTTGGAGTGAGGAATGAACAGATGTATTGCGCAGTGCTTCCTTATCACCCAGAGTGCTCCGGCACAGAAGGATTTAACTGCCCCAGTGAAAAGTTGGGGGGAAGTGCCCTGATTCATGTCACAGGCAGTGGGAATACAGAGGCACACTGAGGGAGTGTGAATCAGAAGACTTCTGTTGATTTCAAGTCAGAGGAGTGACACTGGTTTACAGTAACAGAGGAGCTTACGTTTTAAGATAAAAGGTGAAAGCCTGATTCTTTTAAAGGCAATAGCAACTTTGCCATTGACTTCACCTAGGCAGTTTTCAATTTTAGGAAGATTGACCTGTTCTTATTTAAGGCAAAAATTAAGCAACCTTGGGTACAATTTTTAAAGACTTCCTACCCCCTTGTTTCTCCTGGTGAGTGTCATATTTCAGGGCTTACATTAAAATAACAATAATAATAATTAAAATTCCCTATGTTTGTTTTATTTAGTATCTTATATTTACCAAATACATCCCAGGCAAACAAGTGAACTCCATTCACCTCACCCTAAAGAATGGAAAATCCAAGGACAAACCTATAGATAGAGATTAGAAGGAAAGGAAAAAAGAAAGATATATGGCTTTTAATTAAAGTACATATCCACTAGGCAAGAGAAGGCCTTTAGGAAACACACTTTAACACAGAAATGAGAGATCTGTGAATAGTCCCAAATAAACTTATTGAGAGGAGAGGGGAGAGAGTGAAGAGAAATAAGGGAAAGAAGGCAGGAGTTTCTGAATGTGAAAGTGAATATTACTAGGGGATGAAAATGAGACGCATACAGCATTAAGCAGATTTCAGAATGCAGATTGACTGAGCTGTGCTATGCATTAAAGCAAACCATAACTGAAGGTTTGTCTTCATATATGTCTCCTCTGGTTTACATGATGTATCTAGTGAGGGTGTGTCTATGGGACACTTTTCGAATCCCATTCCAGGGAGTGATAATTTTCCTCCACAAAGATGTAAAAATAATTGTGCTTCATGGTTAGGTATTGGTTTTGGTTTTTCTTTGGTTTATATTCAGTCAAAATTCACTAATAAGAAGTTCTGCTTCTCTCTGTTTATGTGTCTTTAATGTCCACCTTTTCCCTTCCCTTTCCTTCTTCCACACAACTTTTGACTGACATATAATACGGTGTTATTTTGCACTTTGCTGTTCCTCAGCTGGTACTTAAGCCTGTCATCTTACTTACATCTAGGGAGCCTTTCTATTGTAGAAGAAGTAGCAACAAGAAAAATATATATGCTTGTATTTACGTATATGTATTTATTTTATATATAGTTATGTAGCTCACAGTATACACATTTAATATCCTTGCTACCTTCTGTTCCAGAGGAAAACTGGAAGTTTCCTTTACAATTTTAATTTTTGGAGAGCGAGAAAGTGAACTTTTATTCACCTGAAAAGATGGGGCTTTTACTTATGTTTAGGCCAAGGATCTATCTTGAGATAATGAGATTTGTAAGGCTTTAGTAGGAGCTAAGGGGAAAACACCACATCTCCCTTATTTACAAGTGACTTTCAACTTATGGAGAAGCTTATTTGTATATATCTGGATAACCTATATTTAATACTTGATAGTTAATAGTTTAGTTAATAGTTAATGCTACTCTGGAAAAACAAACAAACAAACAAACAAAACCCCAACAAAACAACCCCAAAAAACCTAACCTTGAAAGCAAAAAGAAATAAAATAAATTTTAAAACAAACAAACAGCTGTATGGAAAAATGTGTAGATACAAGCCGAACACAATGAGGCATTTGCTAGGGGATAAGGAACCAGAAAATTACAAGCATTTAAGAGAAATGCTGCTTTTTTTAAATTCACCTGCACATCCCATAGTAATATGCCTCACTATCGCAGACTGCTAGGCAGAGGGGGGGGGGAAAAAAAGCTTTGTAAGTTCAATAGCTACCCACTGATTGTAAACATGAGGAGGAACTCTGTGAACACAGTGCTGAAATATAGGGTAATTTCCTCTTTATTAGAGTCCATGAAGTCTGCTACATTAATGTTTAGGCTCTGTATACAGTGCATATAACAGAATTATACAGATATTTTCTGCAGTTCTTTACTTGCTTTTTTAAGTTCCTTCAGGGGAAAAAAAAAAAATAAAAAGGGGAAAACAGCCCTAATTTTTCCTTTCCTCCTCTCACGATACTTCCCACCTCTCATCTTAATGCGTAGTAGAGCACAATCTGTGACTGACATCTCTGTAATGCCTTTCAATGCCCTACACTGCTTTTAAGGTGAATTTAACTTGTATCAGGTACCTCGACTCAGTCTTTTGTATTGCTTTTTAAGGAGAGGAAAGACAAAGAAAACAGTTGTTTGAGGTAGAAAAGGAAATCAGTCAGTGCATGATGTAGTCTGTCTATGGGCTAGGCATTTTGACATGTGATATCTTCACCTCAGAGGGAGAATTAGGTCTGGAAATGAGAAAGGAGACATGGTCCCTTCCACGGGTCACACAGGGAAGACGGTGGACAGCACACAGTGGCACTGCCACTGTCCTTTGGCTGTAGCTGAAGTAAGCTTTGGAAAACAGCTTGATTTTCTGAGGAGCACACATGTGACTAGTCCTCCTGAATGACCCTGCCCATCGCCCAAGTCCCCCATCTGCCCACTCTCATGGTGATGACTCAGCTCATACTGAGCTCTTTTCAGCTCAGTCCTGGGCACAAGTCACTGTCCCAATGACATCACAAGATCCTGTTCTCCAGCTCTGTCTCCTGAGCGGACTTCAGACCTTATCTCCTGGAGTCATCCTTCAGATACATGCCATGATTTTTCTCCAGCTCTATCTCTTCTTCATCCTAATGGGATGCGTGGACAAACCCTAGGTCTGATTCACTCCTTCACAGTTCCTTATCTCCCCTTCTTGTCTCAGGACGCCACAAGACATCTCTGTTGGTGAGGGCACCGGGTCACCTTGGCTTGCCCTCATGGGGCATCCTGTGCCCCCTGACAGAGAGCGAGGGGAAAAGAAAAGTGGCTGTGCTTCCCAAGTGTATTTAGAAGAGGCAATGTTCCATTTGTAATATGAACAGGCTGTATGCCTCTGTGTGGCAGTGCAAAATTTAGTCATATTTAAAATGCTCTTAGTTTGGACTGTTCCAGTTTAGCCTTGTTTAGTAAATGGTTTGTCCCAAGAACCCTCCTCCCCAGTTTCCTGTCCATCAAACTGTAACCCATCCCATTCCCTTGTCAATCCAAGTAAAGCCCTTGCCCTTTTTCCTATAATGTTCCCTATACCACTCCCCTTGTGTGTCAATCCCCCTAAAGCTACACCCTTTGTTCCAGAGAATTCTCTTGTATTCGGTGGTTGATTGGTTTCTGTGAGCTAGCCGCTCCCTTGTTGTTCTCCTATTGGTTTGTAGGTTGATTGTCGTATTGCACACCCGTCCCTGAGTTTCCCCTGATTGGTTTGCTGTATGCTACTCCCCTTTTCTCCACGTCCCTTTAAAAGTTGTTGCACAGCCTTTGTCCTGCTCTTGGACCCTGAGCTCTGGTACAGTATCCACCTTGGAGCTGTGTTGCAGTCTCTGGGTCTAAGCCCTGCCTCTGTCACTGCTCCCCTTTCCCTGGAGGGGAGAATAAACCCAGCCTGTGGAGAACCTGCAAACAGAGGCTCTCTCTCGTTCTTTGCCTTGCTCCATGTCGGCACACTGAGCACCTGGGCCCACGACTGATCACTGAGGAGCAGTAGGCGGCCTTCCTGCTCCACACGCCCTACCAATCCCTTCTGGGCCTCGGAGGTCGCCCCGATCAGGCCCGGCCTGCGCAGGAGCTGGCAGGCTGGGGAACCAGAGAGAAGAAACATTGCTCATCGTGTCACTTCTGCATACAAAACATGACATGTTGGGCTTTTATTACCTTAAAGGAAAAAGAGCCAAAGTTCAATTCTGTCACACAATCCTCTAACATTGTGGGATCGTGACATGGTAAAGCCTTTTATACTGCATTTTTTTTCTCGTCTTACTTATGCTGTTTAGAAGAACAAAGTGCCCCAGGTTCATCTTCTAGATACATTGGGGGGGGGAAAAAAAAACCCAACAAAACAAAAACACAAAAACCCACAACATTTTCTCAAGAAGGGGAAAAAAGAAAGAAAAGGTTGGTTTATTACAGTATTATTACCTTATTTCAGGTTTCCAGAGAAGAAAGACAACATCAGAGCAGCTCATAAACAAAATATTGCCTTTGTCCCAGATAGGACACTATTTAGTTAGAGGATTACTCTTTATTTCTTTTCTATAGGAGCTGCTCCAAGATTAGATGATAATAATGAGGCTATTGTTGATTTTAAATGGTGACATTTGGGAACGAGTAGTCCATGGCATGTTTGTTAAAAGATGGGGACCAATTCTTACCTTGCTGAGGACTGAACTTCTCTTTCAGATTTCCTTGGTAAGCCAAACATTACCAAATTCCTTGTGCTTTACTGTGATTATTGGTTAAATTAAAAAAAAAAAAAAAAAAAAAAAAAAAATAAGAAAAAAAAAAAAAAAAAAAAAAAAGGTAATGTAAAAGAATTAAAAGACTGAGATAAAAAAACTTCAAATCTGTTGATTGTTGTAGCTTTAGAAAATTCTGGTACTACTATTTGTAAAGCTTTTCAGTGTGCCAGATTAATACAGAGAATGAATTCTAGGTCTGGATTTTTATAATGATGATCAATAATATTAGCAGCAATAGAACTAGAAAAGTACCTGAACCAACATAATTCTTTGTTCCTTTAATGACAGTCAGGGCAATGTTGAATACTGTGCTGTTTTATTGTTTCTTTTCTGTACAGATTAAATTTGAAGTGAAGACTTATCAGAAGGGTTTCTTCAGTTATCGGAGCTGCTTTGACTATCATTCCTCCTTTCTCGTTGCCAAGCCTGTGTTTGCAAAACAGAAAACCCGAATCCAAGTCCCTGCATCTGGTGTCAATTGAAATAAAACAAAGACAGGCTCATTTTAGCCACATAATTTAAGAAAGAAGACAGTATGATAACATTTAGAACAAGCCTCATACACACCAGCCAGCCATTATCCTTCAGAAGCAGGTGGCAGATGGCATGAAATCATCTTCGTCAGACCTCCAAAGCTTTGCTGCCACATTTGGGAGCATGGTTCTTGTAATGACTACTTGCATATTCATACTGCGTGATGGGCACTTCTCGATTTCTGTGCACCTCATTTTGGAAAGAAGCTAATGTGGCTACACATGTACTTTATTGCACCATTCACATTTGGCATCATTAAGAAGAAGGAGAAGATGATTTTTTTTTTTTCCTTTTTTTCTGGGTGCATCCTTCTCTGCTTGCGTCAGAGAGGCACAGGGAATAAAAATGAGCGCAGTCTGGAGCACCACGACTTGCCTGAAGCTGTGCAGATCAGCCTCTTTGTAATGCCTCCGTGTGAAATAAAATCAGGATTCGTCCTCTGTGTCATATGGACACATCTGACAAAAATAGATTCTCCTTTAGATCTAGAGCTCAAAGGTTGCTCTCCAGTTTTCATAACATGGTTGTCAAATTCCTTTTCAAAACCAGGTGTGCGAAGATATCTCTGGTTTACAAATCATCAAGGTGAGGCATATTGCTTTTCCAAGACTGCCAGGAGAATCCATGGCACATCTAGAGAATTTGCTTTGGGTCATGAAAGAGCAGTTTGCTCATACCTTATTTGCACTGCTGAGTCTGTTTTGCTGATGAGAGTTCAGGCAAGTCCATAACATTCCTCCTGACTTCAGTGAGGTGTCACACATTGATAAGTGTCAGGATTGGTCTGTGGGTGTTGTAGTATTTAATGCTTCAGTTAAAGACTTTTGTGAGCTAGTGAGGGTGCAGGAGTCTGCTTTAGATTCCTGCAAGTACTGAGAAATGCAGAAAACCTGAACCCCAAGAAATCAAAAATGGAGCAAAAGGAAAACATTAATCGCTCCAGTCTGTGTCAACATCAGCCCCATCAGCTTCCAATTCTGAAACCATCATTATGGAAAGGGGAAAAAATAAAAAAAAAAGAAACATGACTGTTTTGATCTTTCAGCTTTTTTCTCTGTGGTCAAAAGCAAACATGGTACCTTGGAAATCCCCTGACAAATTGCATATGTCTATCAGAAGTCACTGCCACTAACATTTCCACTGGCAAGAAAAACATGTTCTAGCATTATCTCTAGCGTTTCATTTCTCCTGCTCACAGGACAGCAAAAGGCAAGGCCCAGAGGTTCAGAAGATATGCCTAACATGTGAGTGCAGACTGCAAGCATACATGGGAAGCAGATCAGAGAGCCTTAAGACCTGCAGAAGAATCAAAAAGAGAGTAAGAAGAAGCCTGTCTTTGTTCAGAGTACTCGTCTACTACATTTCATGGTTTCCAGGACATTTATTATAATGGATCTTCACTAAATCCCCAGGTAGCAAAGTACTTGTGCTCAATTTAAACACATGCTTAATTTAAGCATGTAAATAGTCCAATTTATGTTGTATCAAGGCCCAATTCATTCTCATTAAACCTTATTTTAAAAACCTAACAATGTTGCTACTTCTTGCTTTCATCCTCTTCATCTATGAGTGGCACTTTTTCCCTTTATTTTCTTTTTAATTTTGCTGCATTAAAATGTTGCATATTTATATAGCAGCTACAAGTTTTGTCTGAAAAAATACATTGCCTTCTAAGACTGTTCTGCTCAGCCAGAAGATATTATTAAATACCATAAAGAAATACAGATATGCCCTGTGACATCTGGATGGAAATAACCCTACAGTCACATTTTACAAAGGAAGCCCAACCAGAAGAAGAGCTCAGACATGTAAAATGAACATTAATGTCATCTTAATGTTCCTCAGCTGCCTCTAGAGGGTTCAAATATGTTGCATCACAGCCAGTTCCAGAGGAGGTTTATCAACAGATGGAGCCTTGTAGGAACTCAAAATACCCTATCAGATACATTAATGCCCAAACTGGTACATTATGATTTTTTTGTTGTTTTTTTTTTCAGGGAAGGAGGGATGCTTATAATTAATTATATATATTTTGTTGTTGTTGTTAAGCCGATCAGTATTTGCTAGCAGGCATCAAAAGCTGGTAATTTTTTCTATTTTTTTTTTCCTTTTGCCAAGGGTGATTCATATGCATAGACTATTATGAGAGGATTGAGAAGGCAAAGGAAGATTTTTTTATTGTTGTTGTTTACAATTCTGCATTGATTAGTTTCAGCAGAACCTTGTATCTCACCCACAGCAAAAATAAAAAGGAAAAATGAAATAATAAAAGAATTTGAGCAATGTATATGAATGTTTCTATGCATGTTTATGCCATTATTAATGCAGGGTTCAAGCTGATATGACACATGGATGTAAAGAAACCCACTGAATGAGAGGACTTGAGGAAAAAAAATGCTAAAACAGAAAATATGGAAGGACATTTGTTCACTTCTTTTAACAGAAAAATATTAGTGCAACTTTTCAAAAAGCTGTTCTCAGAAGTTCTGTAAGGTATTTTTGCAGACGTCTCAAGTAACATTAGACTGTTACTTCATGTGCAAAACCCACATATTTGGTCCTTGAGGGAAAAAAAAAAAAAAAGCCAAACATCATGATGCATGCCTTGTTTGTATTCAGTTTTATGAGATTATGATATTTCAGATAATTGTGGGAGAAGATCTCTTGTGCAGAATCATGTTGTTTTTATGTAGCAAGACACTCAAGAATTAGTTTTGGAGTCCCTAGGACTGTGCTATTGGTATTAGTTTTTTTTGTTCTGGAAGATAACACTGCTTTTCCCATTCAGTTTTCTCAGTCCAGGACCAATATAAACACTGTAATTTCCCAGTGGTTTGTCTTTATGGTCAAAACATGACTTTTGACCTGCGCCACTACCTGAAGAAAAAGAAGCTGCTCTCAGGTTCGTTCCACGTTTTTTAGTCTTGGGTCCACTGGTTAATTTAATTCCTTTGTGGAATGGGCCAAAAATTAAGCACAATTCTTTGCCTAATGAGCTGTAAATTGGGTAACATTTCTGTTACCCAAACAACTTGAACAAGGAAGTCAAATATTATAGATCTGGTTGAAACTAGAGGAATAATTCAGTTTAGTGTGATTTCATGTATACTTTTTCAAGGTTGGTTTATATCATATTAGTCTTCTGAGACATGCAGTGTATTTGTAGCTACTGCAGCTTTTGAGCTTCTTAAGAGTATTTAGTAAATGAATCTGTAGGAAAGGCATATTTTGCACACATTTGTGGATAGATTAAAAAAAAAAAAATTTTTTGCTACTTGATTCCCAGTATTGATGTTTCTATTTTCTAATTTGAACAACAACAACAACAACAACAACAACAACAACAACAACAAGAAAAAAAAAACCCAAAAAAACAACAACAAAAAACCCCCTCAAATAATTTCCTTACCTAAGAAAACCATTGTCAAAAACTCATCTGTCAAAAGCTTTAACTTGTGACTTTGGTAAGTCATGTTTATCTTTTAGCACTGTTTCCTTGTCCCTTTCCTTAGGTCCATTCTGATTACATTTATAGGCTCCAACAACAAATGCCATGACTAGGTGTTTGAAAAATCCCTGAAATGATGAATATTGATTTCAGTCATTACCTTCTGGAGTTAATATTAGACAGATATGTTGTGAATAGTGAACTCATTTCAGAGCAGGGTTAAATAGACCCTTTTATTTCCACACCAAAGACCAAGATCTTGGTTCCTTGATTTCCCACACCCGGAGTGGTCAAGGAGAGGTTGAATGAGACCCTGAGCATCCTGACCTAGTGGGTGGTGTCCCTGTGCATGTTTGGGGGTTGGCCTGAAGGAACTTTAAGGCCCCTTCCAACCTAAGACTTTTTATTATTCTCTGATTCCAAAATAATCAGAAACTGTGGTGAATCCCTTCTGAATGTTGTGTGTCTCTTTCCACAAGCTATATCAGAAACCTCAAGAAACTGCAGTTTGACTTCAGGTAAGTCATACAAGAGTTTAAAATTAGTTGAGACAAATAATTGTGCTAATATCTTAGATAAGTCTCTGAAATTGCATGTCCTTCCCAGGCACTTATGTGGATCTTTTCTATTTAACCCCAGTTTTAGTCTGCTGAGGGAATCACTACCTTACTCTATTCTTTGGCATACTACATTGCTGAAAAGGCACAGGGTTTAAAATTCAAGATGTTAAGCAGTAATTGGTATGTTCCATGAATTAGCAAAAGAAAAAAAAAAAAAAACAACAACCAAAAAAACCCACAAAAACCCCAAACAAACAGAAAGAAACAAAACCCACAAACAAACAAACAACCACCAAACACACGCACACACACACAAAACAAACAAACAAACAAAAACCACCTAAACCCAGGAAGATGAACGTGAGTTTCAGTTTCACAGGAAGGCTGTTATTGCCCCTGTAAACAGCTAAAAAATTCACACACAGCCACATCTTAAGTAATGTGTTGAGCTGTCCAAAAGGTAATTTACATGCTGTCAAGGCAAACAAGAATATGCTCACAAATTCAAGAGCAATATATGTGCAATTTGCACAACATCAATTCCTTGGTTGTTTTTTGGATGGAGCCATCGCCATCAATTAAGTTAGTGACTCTTTGATTCAAATTACTTTTTGACACATAGTGAACAGAATGGCTCGCAAGAGCATTCTTTTCCCCATTGTTCCCTTGGCAGCCATAGAGTAAATGCAAACAGGTGGAAATGTGGAACATCACTGCTGCTGAATCACATAACTGACCAACTAGGGAGAATCAGCACAATAAATATAAAGATTATTTTGAGGTGGGAGACAGTGGAAATGGATATTTACACCCTCCCTGTTGTTCAGCATCTGACGTAACAGCGCCAGTCTGCCAAAGAGGGTTTAATAAGAACACTGAGCCATATTCTTAGATGGTGAAATATGCTCTACTTCCACACTGCACCCATAAGATAGATGATTCCATTGGAATCAGAGCACAGAACTGGCACTCTGGAACAGCATATTCTAAGGAGCAAGATTCATCTAGTGAAGTCCATGTTTTTTTGTATATAAGAAGCGCAAGAGCAGATGGGCAAACATGAGTCACGAGGTGAGGATCAGATAACACTTTTGTTTCAGTAGTGTTACACTGGAGATTTTTCATCAGTGTATTGTTTAGCTACTTCCTGAAATGTGGACTCACAGATCAAACTGGACATAAACAACAGTACCTTGTAGTGGGAAGGTACTGGTACGCAACTACTTCTCTTTCTTTGCCATGACTTGTATTTCAAGTGCAACTGTGTGCTTCAGAGGTTTTATGAGTCCTCAATGGATTGGGATTTCACCTTGAGTCAATCCTGGCTCTGTGCCTTCATTTCCTTTTTGTTTCTCAGCCTGGCACAGACTCATCAACACAGAGACACAGTGGGTTTTTTTTCCCCTGCACCTTATACAGCTCTGAACATAGAGTCAGAATCTACCATGTTATTAGCAAGGCACA